>OMNV01027427.1:0-35874 GCA_900303265.1 Brotula barbata | reverse complement strand
GACCCTGCGCATCTCCACCGAGGCTTTGGTATTTCCCACTGCTGAGTACTGTGCCCCAGTCTGGAGCCGTAGCCCTCATGTTAAAAAGCTGGACGCTGCCCTCAACACAGCCCTACGGACTGTCTCCGGATGCCTACGTGCCACTCCAACCAACCATCTGCCTGTCCTCGCTGGAATCGCTCCGGCAGAGGTCAGACGAGAAGCAGCCACGCTGGCCCTTGCTCGAAGGCACAGATGAGCGAATCCCATCTTCTCCATAAGGTTGTCACGGAGACTCCACAGCGCGCACGCCTGAAGTCCCGACACCCCTTTGCCACACACGCCCAGGAACTGCTCCGCACAACACCAGCTGACACTTCCAAGGCTTCCTGGGTGGAGGCAAGATGGAGGGACCAGTGGAAGGCAGCAGAACCATCTAGGCTGCACCAATTCATTGAGGACCCGACTGATGTTCCTGGCCAGCACCTCCCCCGTAGGGAGTGGACAACCCTCAATCGCCTGAGGACAGGCGTGGGACGTTTCGGTGCAGCAATGCAGAAGTGGGGTCTCTCAGACAGTGCCCACTGCAAATGCGGAGACCGATCACAGACTCTGGAGCATGTGATGACCAGCTGCCCTATATACAGGCCACCAAATGGTGACCGTGGCTTAATAGACTTAGACAATGACACATTGGATTGGCTTGCTGCAACGGAGCTGGAGGTCTAAGGACATACGACAGAAGAAGAAGATGAACGAATGTTTCAAGTTTAAAATCTCAGCTGATGTACAACAAAATGTCATAACAACGGAAACCAAAATCATCAACCCACCAAGGGCTGGATTCAAAACAACACCAAAAATCAAAGTGAAAACTTGACATCACAGACTGTGTCAGAAGTGTGTATGACCCCCACATATCTGTATGCACTCCTGACAACGTCTGATGAGTGATTGTGTCCTAGGGGATCTCCTCCCAGACCTAGATCAGGACATCAATGAGCTCCTGGACAGTTTGTGGCGGTACTTGGCGACGTCGGATGCACCAATACATAACGTCCTGTAGGTGCTCGATGGGATTTAGGTCAGGGGAACTTGAGGACGAGTCAATGGGATCAATGCCTTCGTCATCCAGGAGCTGCCTACACACATGAGGCTAGGCATTGTCCTGGCCCAGGAGGAACCCAGGAGGAACCCAGGAGGAACCCAGGAGAAACCCAGGAGGAACCAAGGAGAAACCCAGGAGAAACCCAGGGCCCACTGCACCAGCGTAAGGTCTGACAATGGGTCAGATGATTTCATCCCTGTACCTAACATCAGTCAGGGTACCGTTGGCTATGACACGGAGGTCTGTGCGACCGTCCAAGGATATGCCTCCCCAAACCACCACTGACCCACCGCCAAACCGGTCCTGCTGGACGACGTTACAGGCAGTATAACGTTCACCACGGAGTCTCCAGACACTTTCACGCCTGTCACACGCTCTCAGTGTGAACCTGCTCTCTTCTGTGAAGAGAACGGGGCGCCAATGGTGGACCTGCCAGTTCTGGCGTTCTCTGGCGAACGCCAATATAGCAGCACGGTGTTGAGCTGTGAGCACAGGTCCCATTAGAGGACGTCGGGCCCTCTTGCCACCCTCATGGAGTCTGTTTCTGACAGAAACAGACAGAAACATGCACACCTGAAGCCTGCTGGAGGTCATTTTGTAGGGCTCTGGCAGCGCTCCTTCTGTTACTCCTCCCACAAAGGAGCAGATACCGGTCCTGCTGCTGGGTTGATGCCCTTCTACGGCCCTGTCCAGCTCTCCTCGTGTAACGGCCGGTCTCCTGGTATCGCCTCCGTGCTCTTGAGACTCTGCTGGGACACACAGCAAACCTTCTTGCGACCGCACATAGGGATGTGCCATCCTGGAGGAGCTGTGCTACCTGTGCAACCTGATTGGGCTGCGGGAACCGCCTCATGCTACAATTTGTGACAAGAACACTAGCAGAATACAAAACTAGAGAAGAATCAGTCAGGAAGGATAAGGAGAGAGCCACTGTCTGTGGCCACCACTTGAAAACCCACTCCCTTTTTGGGGTTGTCTCGCTGTTACCTCTCCATTGCACCTGTTGTCACTTTAATTTACCTAAAGCAGGTGAAATTGATTCACAATCACTTCCTAAATGGACATATTGATGTCCCTGAAGTTCAATTGACTTGATATTATACTGTGATGATTAAGTGTTCTCTTAATTTTTCGGAGCAGTTATACACCATCTGCAAACTCAGTCAGCCTTTACTTCATTGATTAGAATGCTCTTGTAATAAATTTGAGATTAATTTGGATGCGTGACCTTTCTTCTAACTTTTTCTCATAAACTTCAAGTTGATCTTTGTTGATCTGAAAGGAGAGTTGTGATGGAAAACAGGAAGTCTCCGTTTACTCTGATGCATCTTTGTAAAACTCCTGCATTATTTAGTCTTTCATGGATGGTCCTGTCAAGAACACCAACTCCCTTCATATCAACAAACAAGCCAGTCTGCTTCAGACTTTGTTTCCACATCCAAACATTTTCCCCTTATTGTCACATGTTCACGTCCAAGCAGTGCACTCACGGTGGACGCACGCAGAAGGAACACGTGTCAAAGAAACACTTTGACGTGCGATAAGTATAAAACTTGGTCCAAAAGATGTAAGAGGGACTCGGTGCCCGATGGAGACATAACAAATCTGAGCATATGTGAAATATGTAGGCACACGGTGCTTAGGCCGGCTGAGGTAAACATCAGCGTGGGACTTTGTCAAGTTAGCGCACGATAGCTTGCATCACTAGAATCGAATTTGACATCGAATTTGAAGTTTAGTCCGCTACGCGTGTCCACCATGGCCTTAGAAAGTGTTTTCTCTGATATTTTAACGTCTCTGTTTTTTTTTTAACATTGAACAAATGCTCCAATCAACTAAAAACTTTACAGATGCTGAACAGTTTATTGCTGGTTCTCCTCAGCTTTCATTTATCTTGGAAAACCAGAAAGGATGGCATAGACTCTATTTATATACACACTATATCCCATATACAGTATAACTTAACAGTATACAGATATATTATTAATATAACTTTTTACCAAAGTTGGGCACAATTGTGCACGTAGGTTGGCGAACATCAAGCAGACTGAGTTATAAGACGACCATTACCAGACTGTCAAATATCAATTAAAAATCATACGGAGTGTGAAGTCCAGAGATCTACAGCAGTACAGGTGTGTAGGATGAATAAACACAAAGTCAATGAGCAGGTACCACGGGATAAAATCATGAAAAAACAAAAGCGAAAGTTGTATTATTGCATTGTATTGTATAGTCGATGTCATGAAAACGATTGAAGCCTATGAGAATATCATTTTTATGTACCAAACTTTCAAATTTACAGGTTACAAGTTACATATTGTCAAATGTTATCAGGATGTTTGACAGTAGATCCTGAAAAGTTGTGTTTTGTGTATGGTACATAGTTATACAACAATAGGACATCTATAGTCTGTACAATCACATTTACTTCATGTTGAAGTGATAATTTGGTCCAAGATGTGAGGAGCGTATGAATATAATCTGGTAGCATCTGAAGATGAACATTTGGAGCTGCTTGTTAATCACGAGAGAAACCTGCATAGAATTTTAATGGACCACATGATTGAGCAAGTAGTTTCTTCTTCATGCTGGAAGATGTTCAAAAATGATTTTCTCGTGTTCAATCAGATTATGAACTGACTGCCAAACTGGTTCCAAATCTCAATTCATTGCACCTCTGCCTGCTCAAGGAGGCATGGACCTTATCAAGGGATTACGAATGATTCAGTTAGAGCAGGCACATCAGAGAGACAAAATATGGATGTTAAGTCTGGGCGCAATTTTTTTCCAAAGGTTATATGAAAACAGAGGGTTGACTACTACAAGTGTGCAAGGTTGCTTTCTAGTGCGAGCAAACCACAGGAGGAGCTGGGGAGCTGGACAGGGACATCTGGACCACCGTGCTCAGCATGGTGCCTCATTTGGTGCTTGAACTCCAACAAATGCTCTTCCACGTCACTGTGTAGCCCTTCACCATTATCAATGATCTGCCCATATTTGGTATTCAAAAGTCGGATCAATATGTATAAAAACAACAGAACGTAACAACAAACGTCCCCAATGAAAATCAGCATGTACAAGTTCCAGGAATGCTCCGTAGGATTTGTGTTTTGGTATGGAATCATGGGTGGAACATTGCCATCTTAGCTGCGGTGGGATTACAGGAGTGTTAGTGGACGCTCCATGACGTTTGCTTCCAGGGGGGTGGGTACTGGCCTTGAGTTCAAGGCAGGAGTTTTATGTCCAGAACTCTGCAGGTATCTCACACTCCTTCAGTTCAGGTTTCTAGACTGGTAAAAGATGCAGCTCGTCAACAAGAGACAAAGAAAGAAGTTGATCAAGAAATTGCTGGATGTTAAAAGAGTATATGAGTAGCTACTAATATTTGATAAATATTTCTACATTCCTGCTGCACAGCAGCCAAATTCTCAAAAATTTGACCAGTCCCAATGATTGGGGATAAGCACGTAAAAAAAGGATCTGGACAGTGACAGAGACTCTTTTGGTCTGTGTTAGGCCCAGTGTAGTCCGATGGACCGAGCTGGTGCTGGTTTGGAGTTTTGGAGTCTTCTAGCCCAGCTGTATCTGTCCAGAGTAAGTGGTGAGTAGGAGCATGATGGAGAAGCCCGTCAACAGGCCAGCATTCTGGATGCCAAACGTGAGCAGAAACCTGCAGCCGCCTGCATCCTCTTCCTCACGACTCACCTCATTCATCTCTGGGAACTGAGAAGCATAACGGAGATGTTAGTCAGATCTTTGGACGTCTATGAATCCAGGGACAGACAGCAGAACAGGAGCGGTCTTGTTGACCAATGAAATATCACAGTGACATTTTCACACTGAGGGGAGAGGAGGACTTATTCGGACCATTTTGGCAGGAAATAACACACTCATTAACAAAGCAAACTCTGATCTGCTAATCCCTAAAAGTAAGTTATGCCACTGAAACAGGAAATATACAGTTTATCAGCTGGTCATTGGTGAGTGTGGAATGCTGAACGAGATGATTGCAAACAGGAGACGGACTGGTTTTTCATTTCCATTTGGATATTTGCACAGCAAAACGTAGTTTTGAATTTGGTTGTTGGGTAACAGGAGAGTACATACAAATCAGTTGGCTACGAGCTAAATCATGAGTTGTTTTAAGTAAAACCTGTCAGGGTGTTTACATGAAGAAGTGCAAAGATAACAGATAACAGCGCGCCTTTAGCATAGAAGTATAGTGACGCCATTTTCTCTGTCCATCGAGTAAGAAATAAGTCTTTTTCAACAACACACCAAAGTGTTGTCACATGAGCTCGTATTCAAACTATTCTTCGATCACACTGACCATGTCTGCCAAAGCGATGTAGAGGAACATTCCCCCTGCCAAGGCAAAGATCCAGTGGGGGGAGAAGCTGTTGCCAGCTAGGATGCCAAAGCCCATGCCCAGATAACAGCAACAGGCAGACAGAAAGTTAAAGAACATAGCCTGTTGGATGCTCATGCCAGCATTCAGTAGGATGACAAAATCACCTGGTAACAGAGAACAAGACAGAGAGCGGACAAAACATATGTAAAGAGGAGCTTCAGAGAGAGTCAGAGTACAACTGGAATTCTTTATAAACCAAATTTCTGTTGAATTTATAGCAGTAATAGAGAAAATTTCTTGACAAGAAAAAGAACAAAACTTATTGAATCACAGTGGTTTAAACAGAGATTGGAAAAGAACCGGCTTCAGACGAGTAAATCCAGCTCAAGGAGGCAGCACAGCGCGAGGCAAGTCTGCTGGATCAGATCTCGACTCACCCAGCTCGTGTGGAAACTCCTCACACAAGATGGCCACAGAGGTGCTTACGCCCTGGAAGACAGAGGCGGTGAAAGAAGCGCCGATAGCCAGGCCATCAATGAAATTGTGCAGGCCGTCGCTCAGTGTGATCATCCAGGCCAGAGTCCCAATATCAGCGTAGTTTGTCCCCTTCAGCCAATAGCAGCCACCACTACCAGACTGAGCACCACCCTCTGGGCTCGGGGAATCCTGCCAGGAAAAGGTTTCAGAAGACATGACCGCATGGAAACAAATACTGTATACGTGGATGAGCAGCACATTCAGTCCTCTGAAATGCATTTAACACTCCTATGATTTGTACTTGCAAGATTAAAAGGCAAATATGGAATTAAGCCAAATATCAATGGAATAACTGGATTCCAATTATGTATGAACCTGGAATCAGCCCTGTGCTGGACGTGATCATCTCCTTCTCCATTGAACTCCACTCACTTAAGACTGAGATTGATGTAAATATCAATCAAATCCCATCAGAGGTGAGATCACTGTGTTAAAAAAGAAACTAATACAACCATCTCTGCAGTGAAGGCTACCGCTAGCAAACGAGAGCACCTCCAATACTGCAAATGCAGTCATCAGACCAGAGGGAGAAATGTAACGCTTCATTAAAGTGTGGATTTTGTTTGTTAAGGAGGAGGCAGAGAGGCGCTACATTTAAAAGAACCAGAGGGCCACCAGGGGACAAACTGGGAGTGAGATTTGATGTCCTCGGCCTCACATGGTTACTATCAACAGAGACAGATAAGATGACAAAATTAGCTAAAAGCTAAATTGATACTGCTTCATTCCAATAAAAATGGTTTATGGACACAAGTTCACCCTGATCACACTCTGACCCCAAACGCCTTTTTAAATTAATGGACCTGCCCGAGTCTAATCATTAGGACCTTGCTGTGATCTGTCTCCATGGTGAAAAGGCACTTCACTAGGTAGAATACCTGGTGAAATACTTATTTGTAGTCCCGGGAAAACTTAATGGGGGAGATCAATTCATAAAGATCCCGGGCCCAAACTCTGACCTAGACCGGACCGGAGGACCAGCTCTTCTTGACTTTCCCCTCAACTACAGGGCTTCTAGTCCTGCCAAGACCTCTGGATGGTTGGACACCTCGGCTACACACTGGCTCCGGCGGTCTCCAGTGACGTTAGAGTAACCTGTTTACCACAAGGGCGTGCCCATACTAGGGTTGGACAATATGACATATACATGGGGAACCAATGATTTTTACTTGACCCACTTTAGAATGAAGCCAAATTTAGGGCTCTGTGTTCTTACAAATGCGCCGAGGCCAGGCACAGCCTGTTCCTTGTCATATTTCACCAGAGCACAGTCTGCTTTTCAAACAGCTCCGCCAGGTTGGGATTTCAGTGACTCAGCTTATGGACAGGTCATGTCACCAGAAATCCAGCAGCACACGGTTATCAGAAAATGATAATGTTCGGCACCACATGAGTAGACTTCCTCATTACCCTAACACACGTGTTTTTGTGGGTGGAGGAAAACCACGTAGACAACATGCAAACTCCACACAGAAAGGTGCGGAGGTCGATCCTGGGATTCGAACCCACAACTTTCTTGCTGTGAGGCAACAGTGAAAACCTCTAAGCCGCAAAACAAGCACAGTCCAAACAGAAAGGCCAATGGTGGACCCTGGGAGCCAAAACCACAACCTTAATCCACATAAATATTATAAATATAAATACAGTAAATATAAACACAATCGGTTTGTCAAAAAACAACAACCAAACTTCAGTTTTGTGGTGATCAATAATCAATATATGATATCAAAGTATCTGCTGCCTGTTTCAATGATGACCTTGAGCATCACCGTTTTGTTAGGAAATGCACGTGCCTGGTTATGACACCTTATTCCACGTTGCTCCCCTGTCTACTTGTGATTATAACTGTTGCAGACAGGAGGTGAAGTTGAACGTACGGAATCTCACCGTTCACTTCAGAGAGCTCCTTTGTGTCCTACACAGCATGGTTACGAGTCATGGTGGGTCAAAGCGAAAACTAGTTGAAGGCAGGATGAACTTCACACCGTGTCCGGTGCCGAAACCTGCTGGTAGAACAGCAGTTGCTCTGTTTGTTTACACCATGCGGCACGTGGGTCCAGTTTCTCCACTTAGTTTATGCACGGCTACAAATCCTCATGAGTGAACCTTTGATTGCCAAAATGATAACATGTTGCCATGTTCAGTAGACTTTAAATGATATTTACTGCCTTGGAAATACAACTTCAAAGTTTTATGGGGGGGAAGCAAAACAGTTCTATATGGGTTGCATGATTGTGTATTTTTGGTTTCGAAGTAAACTTAACTTAACTTTTCACTTCTTTACTACAACAAAATTGCAATGTTTAATTTGTTCCGTGCAGTCTCTGGAGGACCAATTATGGTCTGAAAGAAAACTGAGCCACAGTTTTGGCTTACAGCACATATTATGCACACAGCAGAGAGGAGGGGGCTATAAGGTTCAATGTGAATATCTTGCTTTGTGCAAAATCAGACAAGGAGAGAGTGACTAAATGTAGACAAAGTAAACTTAGTAGACTTTAAAGTTAGGGCACAGGATGTCGTGACTTTTTCCTCAGTTGGCATCTTTGTTCAATTTTTGTTAAATAAATGATAACAAGGTTAAATTTCTATCGTTTTTGGTATAATTACATCAGTCTTATTTATATCTATTGGGATGTTGATATTTCCTACAAAAAGAACTGAATCTTTCATGGGGTGTCCTCATTTTTCAGACTGTATACATACACCCATTTATCTGCTTTTGACTCCTTGTCAAAGAAAGACAGACAGAGACAATAATTAGTCTGCCCTCTATGCTAGAAATGAATAATGTGGAGATTCCCGATGGGAACGCTGATACGATTCAAACTTGTTCCATCAACTCTATGTAATTGGACAAGAGCAGCACGGTGGTGTAGTGGTTAGCACTGTTGTTAGCACAGCAAGACGGTTGTGGGTTTGAATCCTGGGGTCACACTTTCTGTGTGAAGTTTGCATGTCCAAACATTCTTAAGGGAAAAGCAATTTGATTAGATTTGGCAACCCCTTGTCCCCTACCTGGCATTCTGTCCTCTTCTATTGCTGCAATATTTCCTGTTTCCCTCCACCATTTCTTATAATATAATATGTACTACGAAGGAGAGGATGGGAGTGGGAGGAGTAACATCTTATTGTTGTTTTTGACGTTTTTTTTTTAAATTGAAATATTCCTGTTTCATACATGAAAAAGAAAAATATGTTCTGTCACATATTCTTCGATTCAAAATCTATGAGCACTCACATAATCTAATTTCAATGTCATTAATGTGTGACACAATTCTAAAAATAAAGCACATATTGCCTCAACAGTAGAATCACTGAAATTCTAGAGGGCATGTATACACACAGTGTGTCATGATGTGGATTTAGGGGAATTTAGGCTACAAAGGAAATGGTACACACGCAAACCTTTTAAATGTTCATTTTTATGGATAAACCAATTATTAGTCAGCTGCTAATCCAGTTGATGAATTACATTTTTAAACTTTGTGAAAATTCTCTCCAGGTAATAGTTCTGGAGTTCGTTTCAGAGTTCTTCAGACCTCTCAGGATGCTGGTGAAGGTGTTTTTGTTCTCATCTGTATAAACCTCTTATTCTGAGGTCCAGTGTGCACGGTTACAGTGTTCTATCAAATGCGACTCAAAAATATACATTTGGTTTGGTTTTTGAAGAATAAAAACTACCACCTACTGAGTACAGGTCTTGCTCTCCAGCCTCTGCCCCTACCTGTGGGGTCTGTGCAGGGTTCAGCATGAGCTCCCCCTCCCCTGTATCCACCTTGCCCAGAGCCAGACTGCTGGCTTCTCCATTGTGCTGGTGCTTCTCCCTCACTCCCTCTATGTCCCTGTTGGCTGCTGGGTAACGATCTGCACCTGGGTAATGGCTGTGGCCCTGAGAGAAAGAGAGAGAGAGAGAGAAAACAATAAGAAGACAAATACCAGGTGCCAAACCCAAAGACCAAGATAAATTTTCCTAACAGCCAAAAGGACTTTGACCTTCGGTGGCATAATACAAAAGCTTGTTTGCGTCTGTCTATTATCAGCAAAGCTTTTGGACAGATTTCAGTAAGACTTTACAGGTCATTGGGGCTTGGTAAAGGAAGATCTTATCAGTCGATCTGGGGCAGATCCGGACAAGCCAGGACATTGACCCACATTTTTACCCATACCTCCAAAAACACTGTTTAAAGAACAATTTCAGGCATTTACAGTCTATGATGGACAATCAACAAATAATTTGGATCCAAAGGATTAACAACTTACTCCCAGTGGGCATACATTATTTTTAGACTCATTCTAAACTGTCTGCATATTTCCTGTTCTACTGGTTTCAGTATATGGAGGTAAGTAAGAGCATTCACAGCTTAGCAGGTAAAAACTCAACTCAACTCAAGACTTAAAAGGAAATGGACATGATACAATATATTAGAGATAGATTTCTATCGTAACCTCACCCAACAACAGGACCTCAGATTTTTGTGACAAAAACCTACTTTTATGTGTTTTATGACATTTTTAGGTGAATTTCTGATCATTTCTAGCAGCCTTGTCTGGAGTAGAGGAGTCCTCCAGTTCTTCCACTCTCTTGGTGCGACTTGTAAAGAGCTTTTTGTGGGTTAAGGGGCCCTTCACTCTACTCAGCAGTGTACACTGTGCTCACTGAGTAGAATGAATGGAGAACATAATGGGAGACAAGACGATGAAGTACCAGAAATTTACTCAGAAAAACAACGATTTCCTTCAGCAGTACAAAGGAGACAGTGTTTGGGAGTTTACACTACTACAGGGGAAATGTTGGGGGAAATCCTCGTGCCGTACCTCCATCCATCACATATAGTTAAAATGAATCTCATTGCTTCCCTGTTTTGTAAGCAGAAGCTAAATTGTAAGTTAACAACTTGTTTAAGGGAGAACTGACATTTTCGTTTGACTTTAGATCCCTGGCTGTAACGATATCAGACTGTGTGATCATAGAACCTGGATGTTCCATGTAAATAATCACATCTGATCACAGCAGTTGGATTCTCAAACATATATTCCCATTATTGGTGATGGTCTCTGATGGGGTACTATGCTGGCCCATCCTTTCACCTTCCTTCTTTTATTTTTCATTGATTTTTGACATGAATGTACTTTTTTGGGATGCACTGTCACTGACCTCTTTGTAGGTGCAGTTACACATTCAGGCCATTTCATAATGACATAAGTAACTTGTAATTCAGATGCTGAGGGTTACCAACCGGAGCCAGAGGAATTTAAGACCCACTCATACTCATAACATTTAATTTGTCTATGGGTCAGTAGGCATTGGAAAAGGCAGTGGAAAATTAATCACTGTCTGACAATCAAATGTACAAATTCAGAATTTAAAAAAAACATTCAAGTTTACATACTTCTACTATGTTAATATGTTACTATGTTACATGTAACATAACATTACAATAAGAATTTTGATTCCAACTGCCATAAACACCTAGGGCAGTTCTTATCCAGTAAGCCGGTTTGTTGACTCAAGCTTATTTAAGGGGTAAAGTATTTTTTTGTCTTATAGTCTGGGGGGCACAAGAGTGAATGAATAACAGCTCCCTCTGCTGACCATTGTCTTAAGACATGCGTCAAGATGACTTACAGTTGATGATTGCACATGTCTAGCTCCATGAATAATATCCCACACCCAAGAAAAACAAAACCAAGCAGAGGAGGAACCAGTACAGCACATTTTGAAATTCATTACGGAAATGAATAGTTAACACAAAGGACCAACTGAATTGAATAAAAAAATCTTAACAGGGAAATGAAAGTTGCATTTATGGGTCAGTTTCATGGCTCAAAACCTAAAAAGATGGATTTTTTTTTTCAATATTGTAAATGAGGAATAAGTTTGGTTAAACTTGAGGTTCAGGCATGACAGAATTTGTTTCTGTGCTCATGTGGGCCCTCAGGAAAAATAGCACCCTCCCCCACCCGCTACTGTGTCACATAATTACTTTGTTAGCATAAAATCTCATATTCAACAGGATGTCCCGGATGGATGTGATCGTTGCTCAACAGCCTGCAGAACAGGTTTAATGTGCGTCAGACACACAAATGACAGCTCAACAAATACCCCTCTCAGCATTTTGCTGATATGATTAACATTTACAAACATGGGAGGAAAACAAGAGGGAACATATGACCACGAACTTTCACATTCCAAAATGTCAGAATTGGTGGAGTCTGTGTTTTAATCTTCTTTTGGAGAAGGAAATGACATGTCTGTCCCTGTCTACCACTGTACTGCCCAGAATAGACAGTGAAGTCTTACTCACCACGCCCAAAAATCTCATGACTAGGATAAGAACAATTCTAATCTGACCACACCAACGACCATCAGGCTGCCTCTGAGTCAGGAAGGCTCATACGAAAAGGTGTGAACACAACCTCCACATTTTCTTAAGAATGTCTCTGCACTGTATGTTACAGTCTCAACTCAGCCTATTGCAAATATTGTGAAAATTCTTCAAACATTCTTCAGACTCTCCCCGCTTTGAGCCAAAACAACTACAGTATGACATAGTTTTGCTCGAAGACACCAAACATTCAGACCTTTTAAGCCAGTCGGCATTTTAAAATATTTGATTTTGCAAGTTTGAAATGTTTAGGTTTTTAATATTTTTCAAAATTTATATTGGACCTTTAACTCAGTCTTTGACATTTCAGCTTCTTTTGAATATAAAAAAAATGCTATAGTTTTCAGCACAATGCAAACCCAGGACATTTTCTCTTTTTTTTGGCATTTTCCCTGCTTTAGCTGCTTAACTTTCATAATAAAGCAGGGGTATTATGAAAGTTTTTAGCAGGGAGCCACAAGGCGCCCGACCAGCACATTTCCTTCAGGAAATACATTTCTGCTTATCATTACCCTTAATCTTATGAATATTTATTGTTCACAGAAAGGTTTGAAAAGAATTTGCTGAATTACAAAGTGTAACCAGAGTTGAATCAACAAATTTGAAATGATCTCCTTATTTTGAAAAATAAACCAGTCCATCCAAAAAAAAGAAAGAAATATTATTATAAATTTTCAAATATAAATGACCAGAAAGCAACATGATCAGGCTTAGATCATTTAAATAGTTTAAGAAAGATAAACACAAGGGATTTGTTACAAATCAATACAACGAGTAGCTGGGGGAGATGTGAGTTTTCATCTCCCGCTCAGAACACCAACCTGCTCTGTGATCTGCACCGCCTGCTTCCACCCTCCATATCTGACATTTGGCTTATATATATACAATATATATATATATATATGTGTGTGTGTACAATACACAAAAGTAAAAAACTGGACTTTCACATTACTCTTTCCATTTACTTACAACGTTTTTCTGTTTTAGGAGCACTTTCAGAACTTTCTCAGTGAAGAAGAAGAGATAAAAGCCTCCAAACACCATTGCAGACTTGGGTATGTAGAAATGCACCATGGGGTCAAAGCCAAATGCCTGCAAAACAAGAAGGAAGACAATGTCAAGCTACGATGGGCTTCGATCGGACTGTCTCTACAATAACCTCATCACTCATCCTTTGCGCTGAAGAATTTGTAATATATCAATCTCTGTCGAATGTTTTCACCTGCTCCTGATTGTTTATTTGTTAGCATTATTCAAAACATTCTGAGGCAATGTTGACGAAGGGTGGGGAAAGGCCGATGAAAAACCACACAAAATGATGGTGCCAATCAGGGAACTAAAAGAAAATCTATCAATTAATTAATAGGTGCAATTAAAATGTGTAAATTAACAATTAATGAATGTCATTTCAGAGGAGATATTATTTATTCCTTTTCTCTTGAGGGCAGCACAGTAGAACGGTGGTTAGGACTGTTCTCTCACTGAGTTTGAAGCCTGATTTAACACCTTGGATTAACCCCCTAATTTTCATTGCATTAACAATTAATAACCCCGCAACACCTTTAAAGCTTTTTAACTCTAATGCAGCAGTTCTCTAAAATCATTCCAGTCCGCAACAAACTACCGGGTCGGTGCGACTATGATTGACAACTGAGGTTCTCACCCCGTTGTTGTCGTTTTTTGTTGTTGTTTTTTTTACAACCCCCCACCACATGTCTTGGTCAACTAAGAGATAAATAACTTTTGTGGTGTTTTGTAGGGAATGAGGCCTTAATTATCAGTAGTTGATGGGACTTCTCCACAATAATATTCATGAGTATGCTTTTTTATTTAAGTTAAATTATTTTCTTCAGCAACCAGGCATTCATCTATAGATACCTGTTAATGTTAGAGTGAGCTGACAGTGACGCACCCGAGCAAAAATGATTCATGTGTGTGCGTGTGTAATCCAGATGTCTGCTGGCTTCCCAGTAGCAAACAACTGCTTGTCCATGGAGGTACTGCACTGCCTGGGCAGCAGCAGTGTGCCTCAATGACAAGCTTTAATAATTTGTTTTAAAACGTTTCTATAGCCTGCTCCAAACATGTAAATCAGGAAAACATGCAGACAAATCAAGTAACAATATGAATATTAAAATAATTAAAACCAATAACCAAATATCTGCTGTATGCACAGACATGATTTATTTATTTGGTGTTGGATGTGGATTGAGAACCACTGTTAAGTGAGTCAGAGCAGCATGAACACTACCTCTGGGATGAGCTGAAACAGGGCGTTGGAGTAGAGCGTGCCAATGGCCAGGGCTATGAAGTACAGCTGCATTCTCTTGTAAAAGGTTTTCTTCATGAAGGGAACCACACTTGCCCCCACCAGGGAACAAAGAGAGATCAAGGTAACAGACAGGAACCCATAACCCCACACTGACCACAGTCAGGATGAAGAGAGACAAGGAGGAAGACACAAAGTACAGAGAGTGAGTGGAAGCTGGTTAGTTCATGAATGTGATCACTAACATGGAAAAAAACATCCTGAGAAATGTCTCAAACAAAAATGCCTAGCCAACATTATAGATCTATTATGAATAACATTATAGAACATTACCGATCTATTATGGACAATGCTATAGAACATTATAGATCTATTATGACTAACATTATAGAACATTATAGATCTATTATGGACAACATTATCGAACAATATAGATCTATTATGGACAACGTAATAGAACATTATAGATCTATTATGGACAACGTTATCAAACAGTAAAGATTTATTATGGGCAACATTATAGAACATTATAGATTTATTATGGATAACGTTATAGAACATTATAGATTTACTATGGATAATGTTATAGAACATTATACATTTTGCAGTGAAGATAATTATTTGAGCATAACCAAAAAACATAAATTTGGTCAATGAAATGAAAAGTATTTTGTTCAGATTTTGAAAATCCAAATATTGAACTCTATTAAATTTCTTTCTGAAGTCATCGACATGACATGACTGCATCTGTATCAAATTTTGGAGCAAAGCAGGTTGTGAACCACGACAGCGAAAGTGCAGACGCTGAGTGAGACCACCACAAAACTGTGGGAGATTCTCATCCCTGGTTAGTAGGCAAACATTAGGCCTGCTAAACCCATTAGAATCAAGACAGAACGACAGGAAAAAGATGGACAACGCCCAGGCAGATCGAAGCCAGGACGGAAACAATCGGACTGGGCATACTGTCGAGAACTCCTGGACCTGGTGTGCACGTCCTTTGAAGAGGCGGGACTGAAAGAGTCCGGGGGGGGGATCCGAGTCTATTTTTTTGGTAGAGGTCACTGAGGTTGTTGGACAGCTACACAGTAGCAAACGCCAGGAGCGGATGAGATCCACCCAGAAATGGTGAAGTCCCTCAATGATGTGGGAGTGGTTTGGTTGACGGGACTCTGCAATGTCACGTGGACAACAGAAACAGTGCCTTTACACTGGCTGACCCGGCAGTGCCCCGCATTTTAAAAAAAGAGGACCCAACAATGTGTTTCAGCTGTAGGGAAATCATATCGCTCAGCCTCTCAAGGAACAACTATGCCAATGTGCTAGACAGAAGGCTGATTCTCAAACCCCAGATTGAGGAGGAACAATGCATCCTGGCCAAGGAACGATGGACCAGCTTTTTACTCTGTAGCAGATGACTGAGGGAGTGTGGGAGTTTGCCCAACCTGTACTATGGATATGGAGAAGGCTTAAGATCCTGTTTCCCAAGGTTTTCTGTGGGAGGTGCAGTGGGAGTATGGGATCCTGTGGCTGCTTCTAAGTGCCATTTGCTCCTTATCCACTCAAAGTAAGAGCTGCGTCTGTATTCTTGACATTATGCCAAGCTTGTTCAAGGTAGTCGTTGGACCCCAACCAGGTTGCGCCTTGCCTCTCTTACTGTTCGTGGTTTAAGGAACAGGATGTCAAGAAGTAGCCAGGTTCGGGAGAGTGTCCAGTTTGAGGGCATAAGGGTGGCATCACTGTCATTTGTGGATGTTCTCATCTTTTGGGCTTCATCACACTATGATCTCCAATGCACACTTGAGTGGTTTACAGCTGAGTGTGATTCAGTTGGGATGAGGATCAGCACCTCCAAATCTGGGGCCATGGTTCTCTCTGATAAAAGATGCCTGGTCCGCTTCAGGTGAGGTGGAAACAACTGTCCCAGGTGGAGGACTGCAGGTATTTCAGGGACTTATTCAGAAATGAAGTCAAAAGGGATGGGGAGTAATGCAGCCATTGCACTGGACGGTGTTGGTGAGGCGAAAGAACAATCACATCCTGGTTCTTCTCATTAACAATTTCACTGATGACTTGTTAATTCACACATGGGGGGGGGAGCAAGTTCTATTCTATAACACCCACTTAACCATGGACAGCTGAGCAGCCATTTGGGGGTCTATGTATAAAACGGTTGTGATGCCTACTGTTAGCCTGATTTGGATTTAAATAGCCTAAAATCAAATCTGAAAATCTGTTCTTTGAGTGTGCATTCATCATTTAATTATATTTCCAATATTCTGAGGTAGACAGCTACAATAACAACAACATTGTTAATGTATTAATAATTACGGACTTAACCGTACATCACACAAATATCATCAGGTAACATTAAACGTTAACATTCCCAAGCATTTACACAACATGAAATGAAGCTAACCCTACAGTAAGGACATAAACAAAGCATCTACACCGTATCTACTGCATTAAAAAATGGAAATACATACAAAAACTACACTTAAGACTGAGTACTCACCTTCAGCATCAGTGGGCCTGGGGGAGGAGTCACTAAGCTCCTCCTCTTTCTGCATGCCACAGGTGCCAGCATCCAATTGCTGCAGCATGGTGGGGCAGAGCTCCTGTAAGTCCCGCCCATCCAGACGTGACTGCTCACCGATGCTGTAAATTGCCAAGGTGTCTGCAGGCAAGCACTACGACCACAAACACATGGGTCAGTCGGTCTGCCTGTGTCTGCTCATTTAACCATTATTGACAATTCATCGTGATTAATGCACCAATTACTTTTGTTTGGTTTACTTCAGGCGCCTTCTAGGGCGGCTTCCTGCCAGAGTCGCTGCCGTCGTCTTGTGCCTTTTTACCTTTTTTTTCTATCTTTAGGTACTTTTTTAGATGTTTCATTAACCAAAGTAGTTTGTTGTGAACAATATTCTGGGCACTAGTACTTTACTGCTGTGCTGTACTCTATTACCTTTTCTTAATATCAGGTGCATCATTATACTGATAAGCATGTACAATACTATTTTTCTCTCATGTATAATACTACAGTTAATATATATATATATACATATACAGTATTTCAGTAATTCAGTTTATAATCAGGTTATAATGATTATCCTATACTACAATACAATATTGTGCATTATGTACTGTAATATGTTTAATATCGTTCACTATTACACTACACACCACTCACAAAACTTTCTATCTCCAATATTTCTATTTCATCTTACTTATATTAAGCCTCTGTTATTCTGCTTTGTTTTGTTTTTTCTTAAACTCAGCCTAGTTAGAGAGTTGACTATGTAGACAGTAGAAAGGAAGGCAGTTGAGCACAGCTCAGCTGGATGTTTGTCTTCATTTGTGATTGCTCCACTGGGCTCCAAAAATCATCATGCAACGTTTTAGTTTAATTTGGAATATTTAGTTTCAACGATTATCAAATGTTCAGTTCACGAGTTGACCATGAAAAAAACTGTTAGCATTGTTGATAATTCTGACGACTCGTTGCAGCCAGACTAAACATTCTCAAACCAGGATGACTATGACATGTCAGGGCAGATGATTAAAAAAAAAAATCTAATCATCAAAACCAGAAAAGACAAATACCGTACACACACATACACACACTAATATAGATATTTTAGTGGCAACAGTGTTTGTATACATTTAGTGGCCTTAGTGGTTTAAGACAACTGTCAATCCAGTATAACACCCATGATAAGACATTGGTAACATTTTCTCCCCCAATTGGGGGAGAATAATTAGAGACATTTTCAATACAACAGCAGCATTAACTATGATAACAACATTTCCCAGTGACTTGGACCTCTCAGACAAAATGTCAGCAGAAAAACCTCTTTTTGTTTCTGCCATTCAGGGACTTGTATATGCTGAATTGTCACCTGTCTTGAGCTGGTGTGATGCAGCATACTTCATTGGCTGTTGCTGTATCTAATGAGGCCAGTGAAAAATAAATATTAACTCTACTGCACTGTATTCTGTACGACGACGGAACAATGTGTGAATACCTTAACAAAAAAATTGACAGGAGCACTCAAATGTTTGAAGAAGGAACACATTGAATGCACACTGTGACTATGTTTTACAGTTTATTGCCCAAAATGCCAAAATAAAAGCCCAGGGGTTAGCTGGTGTACCTCTTGATAGACAATCTGAAGTCATCTAAATCAAGCTAATTCACTTTTGGATAATTTTTTTTTTTTATTATTGATTATCATAAAAAAATTAGCATATTCTGGACATGTTGTTTGTTTCTGAATTACAACCCCCTTTTCAGTAATCATGTCTGAATTTTTGCTGCCTGCTCAGTTGTGTTCTACTGTACACACCAAGCTTGGAAAATACGCTGAATAGTTCAGAAGGCAGAAATTCCAGCTAGGCGAGTTATGCCACCAGACATCACCCACTGCCGGAAGTCAGCGAGAGGAAGGGTTGTATAATAAGACAATTACTATATTATATATAGTATATTACTATATATTACATATCTTTTCAAGGTGTGGCACATAACCAAGAGGAGTGGCAGCTGAAAGAGAAGAACCTCCTTCATCTCTACATGTGAACTGATAAGAGTTTTCGTCTCACCTTTGATCTGTTCTGTGGAGTTGTTGAAGGTCTCTCAGTGGCAGCAGCGATGTGACTGCCATTACTGTCTGCTTGACCCTGGCTGAGGCGGGCCAGCAGAGAGCGGAGCTGGGGCACAGTGATCGTGGCATTATCGCCATAGCGGGACAGCAGATCCTGGAGCACCTGGGCAGAGGATTGTGTCTGGCTCTTTCCGTGGCCCAACACACAGAGCATTACAGCCACGGCCAAGATAAGTTTGACCTGCAGCCGGAGGAGTGACTTGGTCATTGTGGTGCAGCCATGATGAAAACAGATGAGCATGGCTCCTTCACTGGTGACAGAAACTGGATCTGGGGTGTAAACAAGAAATCAAGTGTCATTGGTAGAAGCCTTAAGAAGGTCTTTATTTAAAACAAATGTATGCAACATAATGAAAACAGCTGCTCTGATACCAACTACCGATGTCAGAGGGATCTGAACTCTTTGAACTACAACAGAAAGGGATCCAATACGGTCAGCTAGGGCCATGTATTTAAATCAGCAGACCATGGTTACCGTGACCTCCCATTAAAGTATATTGCTATGATATTTTTCTGAAATGGTTAGTAACATGAAGCTCAATAGCACCATATAATTACAATAAACTCAATTGAAAAAAAATTATATAAAGTTTGAACTTTACAGAGAAATTATTTAAAAAATCTAAAAGATTTGGGGACTATAAAGCAATACTCACACTTACTTAGAACTCAAGTTTACAAACAAAGTCAGTCCCACATCAGGAAACTAAAACAGCTGAATCCTGAGTCCAAAATGTCACAGCAATAAAGGTTCAGTACATTCACCCATTCATACACACATTCACACACCGACAGCCAAGGTAACCATGCAAGGCCCACTTGCTTGTCGGGAGCAATTGGGGGTTATGGTCTTGCTCAGGGACCTTCGACATGGAAGAGCCAGGGATCGAACCAGCTACCCTTCGATCACTCTGTGATCACCTTACCAGCTAAGCCGCACCGCCCCAAATGCTGCAATGGGATTACAGACTTAAGACAGAGTGCATGAAGATTTTGAACAGCATCAAAATAAAGTAAAAAACAAAAATGGACATGATGGATGTCCACTCATGAAACTCTCAACATGTTTTGCTTCCTTGTTCTGCACAGACACAAGAACCATCAATTCATATCTTTGCACATTACAGCCCCCAGGTCTAAATGCAGAGTTCATTGGAAAGGGCAATAAGAACAGGCCTGGCCTTGGAGTCAGCGGGTTACCTGAAAGTAGAGATAAAGGGGAATACCGAAACGAGAAGCCAAAATATCTGGAGGGTGGTGGTTCCTCAGTCGTCCAGTGGACTGTGGAACAGAGACAGATTAAAGAAAGATTACAACTTAGTTGTGACACAGAAAGGAATCAATGATGAAAAGAGAATGGAGCCAGGTTGGCTTACAAAGCTACTGCATTTTCTCTGCTCACTGACATGTATCCTTCCAAGACCAATGTACCAATTTAGCCACAAACGACACAACATACCAAACCCACATTGTTCTTTTTCTAAAATTGGTTGCTGCTGAATCCTGTTCGACTGTATGCACCAAAGCCTTTTAGCTGCGGGCGGTGGAATAGGACATAAATACTTTAGCTATAAACATCTGCTGCAGCTGTAACAGGGGACTCATCACTGCTAACTGCTAGCAGGATTAAATTTCTATAACTGTGAGCTTAGAGACATAATTCTGTGACCTGAAAAATAGCTGATTCATAACCTTGACTAACACGAGAGTATCATATCGTATAAAATGCATCTCTATTCAGATGTACAAAGAATTTTCCTTGGTGTAGGAGCATATCACCACACAAAAAACCCCAATAACAACTGTTCAATATGACACAAGACAATAGAACAATACTACACAATAGATACAACAAACAAATGGTAAATGGACTGCATTTCTATAGCACTTTTCGAGTCTGTAGACCACTCAAAGCGCTATTACAATGTTTGCCTGACATTCACCCATTCATACACTGACCTGCGACCTTTTGATCACTAGGCGATCACCTTACCACCTAAGCCACGTCGCCAGACACACATGACAGTAGGAAACCATGAGTGAAAAACAATGTTCCTCACTTAATGCAGCTATGCCCTTAAAGTGTTTGGTGTCTGCATATAGAAAGCTGTGTCATTACAGGGAACCTCAGGTGCAATAGACACGTACACATGCAAAGCAGGACATTTATGGATTTATGAGTACATCCTGAACAAAAAACAGGTTTCAAAGGTGAGTCAGTCTACATTATGGTTACAGCTGGGGTGGCACGGGGAGCACCAGCATGGCACCAGTGGACCAGCCGGCGACTGTTACACGGCCTCCATGATTTCAGCATTTCAAGTTGCCTAAAAAATAGGAAACAAACTCAATATCTTTAAATAATGCCACGTACTAAAATGTCAATGTAACACTGCTGTGTTTCTGTGAATCTGACTCATGACCGCTGCTGCCTGGTTCTCTCAGCAGTCTTGTCCTGTCGCTCTCCTGTTACACGCCTGCATTTGACTTCTTTTTGTTCCGTGTCATATTAGATAGATAAATACTTTATTAATCCCTAAGGAAATTCAAGTCATCCAGTTGCAGATAACACGGTTGCTTGGTGAGGACGAGGTGGCTCGGTGTTTGAGGTTGTCATCCACATGAATGGACGTGGCTGAACACGACACAGTTTTCTGTTAAAGGGGACACCTCATGAACGTACACAGTGGGTAGTAAAGTAGTCACCGAAGTAACCAACATGTCAGTTAGAGGATCTAATTGTTGGTTTCGATACATTATCGGTTAGTTGTACAGCCCTGCTCAGACCCACTGCAAATAGTTGAAAATGCTTGATTTACATATTGGTTTGGTATGCTTGAAGCCACTGAAAGTACCAGACGAATAGTTCAGACAGAAGTGCAAAAGGTATCAGTGCTGCACGTCATGAGCCAAATGTGACAGGATGTGTGTTTGCTTGTGATGTATATATGCCATTGACGTGGAACTGCGTAAGCCGTGGTTTGCATGTGCCCTGCTGCTTTTCGACACTAGTTCATATCTTGTATTGACACAGGTTGATGCTTCAGTGCCTGATATATTCAGGCGCCTTCATCAACAGAGTTGGAAAGTTAATAAAAAGCTGCTGCTCCCTCATTTGATGGGCTGGTTGGGCCAATCTGAGATTCCTACCATCGCTTTGTATATTGTCTAAAAGTGTTGACTGAGTATACAGATAGCAGATTATACAGATTATTGCTTTCTAGTCTAGTTTTCTAAATTTCAATATTTAAGTGCATTTTTGTCATACAATGATACAGACAGTGTGAGTTCAGTCCTGGACCATTCTCTCGGTGAGGAGAGTTGTTCAGACGATTGTGTTATTGTACAGTTTTTGGAATGGGCCAACAATCGTACAAAGAGTGAAAGACCAGACGTGAGACCTGGCTAGAACGATATGAGGAGCTGGGTATCGTCAGCATAGGAGAGGTATGAGAAGCCATGTAAGTGGATGACTGCATTAAGAGAGGTGGTGTAGATTGAAAAGAGTAGGGATGAAAAATAGGTCCAATCCACCTTACAACTTACAACACTGGGCCTCTTCCTCAAACACGTTGGATGGAGACCCATTGTAAAAGGATCCCTCTCCCTGTATATTGAAAAGGGTAGGGGACCAAGCACAAACCCTTGAGGTACCCCGGTGGACAAGTAGTGAGATTTAGATACTTCCCCTCTCCAGAATACTCTGAGGGATCTCCTTGAGAGGTAGGACGTGAACCAGCACAGGGCAGATGAGAAGTCAAGCTGAGCGAGTGTGGAGAGGAGGATTTAGTGGTTGACCGTGTCAAAGGCAGCAGATAGGTCGAGTAATAGTGGAACGGAGGACTGACCAGCAGCTCTGGCTGATCGCAGTGTTTCCACTACAGTCAGTCTCAACCTGAGATGGGTTGAGTGTGGGATTCTTTAGTAGTGGGGTAACCCGTACTTGTGGCGAATATACCCGTTTTAAGTGAGGCGTTGAAGATGTGTGTGACTGCAGGGATAAGTGTGGGTAAGATAGCCTGCGAGAGATTTGATGGTATGGGGTCTACGTTCATGTTTGGGAGTGGTGGAGATCTGTTTTAGGCCAAATGAAGACAGCAGTGAAAGGAAGACAGCCGCTTGGGTTTTTCCAAGAGGTTAGTGACAATTCCTGCCCCTTTCAGATTTCCACCACAAAAAAGGAACAGATAGACGTTGTGACCTATGTCAGCTGACCCACCTATTGAAACTGATGAGTGAAACCAGGAAGTGCTCAGCCACAACAAAGCCTGTTCACACCTTAAGTCCATAACTAACCCAGAAAAGATTCATAAACACTAACTGGCCAATTGCTGTTTCCTGTCTGGTTCCAAGCTTGTTCTGCTTGGGAGCTCGGTTCAATCTCTCTTTTCAAGGGGTTAGTGAGACATCCCCTTTCAGAGTTCCACCACAAAAAAAGGAACAGATAGTAAAACTAACCCAGAAACAATGATTCACAAACACTAACTGACCAATTGCTATTTCCTGTGTCCCAGCTTCCAAGCTTGTTCTCTTGTTTTCAGTACATTTACGTGCTATTAGGTTCCATAAAGACATAAAAGGTATTGTTTTTCAGGGCTTGTTCGTACAGATTAACATTATGATGTGGTTTGGTCAGTACGGTGGCATAGTGGTTAGCACAGTTGCCTCAGCAAGAAAGTCGTGGGTTTGAATCCTATGGTCAACTTCCACACCTTTCATTTTTTTCTACACAAAAACATGCGGAGAAGGCTAATCACTTCTGCCATTGCACTTGACCAAGGCACTAGGCTGAAGATCTGGTGTTGGTCCCAAAGCCCTAATGTGTGTGTGTGTGTTTGCATGTGTGTGCTTCCCTGTGCTCCTCATGGGCTAAATGCAGAGAATTAATTTCCCTAAATGATCAATAAAGAATCATTCTAAATATCTTTATATGAAAATGCTTGATATAAGTGTGAGAGAGAATTTATTGGGGTGATGGTACCTGGTGGGGGGTATATGTAAGTCCAGGGCAGAAAAATACCTGACAACTTACAACAATGGGCCTCTTCCTAAAAAACGTTGAAAGGAGACCCATTGTAAAAGGATCCCTCTCCCTTTTCTATTTTTCATTAGGGTGAGACGAGAAACTAAGTGTTTGGCAACACAAAGACAGTCAAACCCAGCCGTTAGGCATAAGCCACACATAAACATTGTCCAAAATGTTAAAAACACAGCTACATTTTAAAATCTATCAAGAACTACAACATCTATTTTATCAGTGTAAACAAAGAAGATCAGGGCAGTATGGACAAGTAGTTTCTTCTGGTGGTGCGAGAGACTTGGATAAACTACAGTATATACACCCGTACTCCTAAATAAGCACATTTGTCAAATTAAGTGCAGAAACATGCCTGAAAATTTGCTTTGAAATGTCAGTATGTCAGACTTCACCATTAGACAGATAGAATACACCGCAGCAAGTGTGTGCGTGTGTCTGTTGTAGCTGTGCAGGTGTTAGGAGCCACATACTATATTGTGATGTGGCTTCATCATGGACAAGCAAACCAACCATGCAGTAACAGTGTCCCAAACACCCCTACACAACCTTCATCCATGTAAATACAACTCACTGGCAGATTTCCCTTGTCATCATATTTTTTACCTGCTTATTAAGCAAAAAAGGGGAGATAAATTCATCAGGAGCACAGTCTGGCACCAATATGAGAAATAACAAAGTCAAACACACTTTTATATGAAGTCAACTGCCAAAATAGTAACATTTGAGGGGCCACACAACCAACAAATCCTGAGCCAACCCAGAGCTTTCCATGTATAAAGACTAGGAAAACCTTCACAGATACTGAAAAACACAAAACCTTTCCTTTCTTCAAATGGCCAGGTACACGATGGGTGCCACATGACTGACTACATAGATTGCAAAGAGATATGTAATAATACAGGAAATACAATAAATATATCAGCTGAATCTGGAGGTTAACTGAGAAGTGAAGCGATAACGTCAATATGAATGTTACTGAGAATAGAATTATGTTATCTTAACACTAAAAACAAACTTACCTTTTGAAGAGCTGCCCTTTTATCACAAAAATCAGGTTGCTGCTTCCAGCAGACTGTGGTTTGTCTTCTCACTTCTCTCTTCTCAGCCACCCCCTGACCTGTCCCATTGCTCCTTCAAATACTCCTGGAATGAGAGGCAGATAATTAATGCACTGACTAAATGACCCTCTTTCAAGGTGTGTAATTACCATTTCACTCAGTGCTCATGCTGATATCACCAACTAAGATGGTCACTAGTTAAGAAAATTATGGCTGTGGGCACAATGGTGGTTCACCAACCACATTGTTTGTGTTCTCTACTCATCATGAGTGTACCACAAAAGACCATTCAACATAAAATTAGAGGGATGACTTGGTCCAGCTCAACTCATCCCCAACTTACCCAAAAGCCAGCGGAGAAGCAGTGCTCAAAAAAGGCTAAAAGAGCTCATTCTGGAACTCAACATCACATATAGTACACATTTTTTCAGGAAACATGCAGAAGTGAGATTATTTAGCAGGCAAAAAAAAGATGGAAAATAAAACTGAAACTTAAAAAGATAACAGGTATTTATAAAAACTCACTCTCAATGAAGATATCTTACATTTGTCACCCCAAAAAGTTCCTAAATGTGTTGTGTTTCTTTCAATTTACATGTTTATTCCAGGTAAGGGCAACTTTGCAGCACTACCTCCACCAGGTGGTAGTGGCTTTCACGCACAGAGGAAGGGACCTCCTCTGGATAGGGACATTACCCTTCCAGTCTTCAGGAATTCAACAAGTAGGGTGACAAACAAAAAATTCAAAAAAATATCCTTATCAATCCCAGACAAGACTAGTTTACTTGTTTTACCCTAGTTAAATAGAACCTAAATGAAACTATAATAAAAAGAATGTCAATGGAAAGAATTTCCTAACAAAGGCATAGAGTAAATACTGTATATCAGAGGGAAACGTCAACCCAATAAAGTTAATCAACAGCCACAAAACATATACATTTGTTCTGACAGTGATAGTATTTTGTACAACATTTCTCTTCACAGCTGGTGTTTTGTTTTGTTTTGTTTTTTGTTTATATTAAAAATCTCGGCCTTATTCCTCAGCTCAGGTCCTTTCTCTTTTTTTTTGTGGAAGCTGTGATGTACACAGACACCCCGAGCATGAAGCAAAGTACCAGAAAGCTAACAATAAATTCCTTTGGAACCTAATACACTGTATTTAATTGTTTCTGTAGCTGGTGAGGTATTAGAACACACTGCAGGGTAAACGTGGCCCATATCAGTTTTTTCAGTGAGTAGGTTTATATGCAACGTTGTATTCAAGCTATAGTCAAAGCTCTAATAGCCCAAAGAGCTTGAATATGCTGTTGTCCCTGTATAAATGAGCAGGGGAAGAGTCGAGGATGTCCTGACTCCAGTGGGTGGCGAGCCCTTTCCAGCGCTGTGCATCTGGAGCGTCCTCTACGTTCTACTCATGGTAGAAATGGGATGGGCACTATCAGTGATGTCTGCGCACAGAAGACGACGCCGTGCGCTCCCTCAGCGTTCCAACTAACCAACAGATTATTTGAAAGTAAACTTTCCTCCGTTAAAATGTTTTTTCCTCCTTTAAATGAATCTGAAACAATGTGTTTCTGTCATTCACTGTGAAAAATGGTAGCTTGGATTGAAGTGACGTTTTTAGGAGATTGGATAATGATCACAGCAATCCATAACATCTGTTTACAACCACAGTGAGCACATATAGAAACCCCCTAATACGTTATACAGGAAGATGCTGCATGTTAAAGCAGGACGTACATCACTTCATGTGTTCAATACAGAAAAGTAGCCTGAAACTGACAAACAAACACTGGACGTGTGTCATAAGATAAAACACAATAAATTCAGGTTGAAACAGAAGCTCAACATTCCAATGGTTGGAGTATTCAACCTTCACCTTTTAACCTAGAGGATATGAACAAAACGACGGTCTGATTGAAGCGTACACTCGTTTTAGTAAAGCTGAGCTCCGACCGTATTATCTAGGTATGTTAGTGTTACTTTGAGAGTAGTGTATTCAGCCAGACTAACTTGCTTACATGCTTTTAAAAGTCAAGTCAAAACACAAGCAACAATCTGTAGACATCCTCTAAACCTACCTATGGGACACTCCCAACTCAATCTTGGGCTGTGACTAATCAACCGATTCTTTCCATTAATAATGGAGTAGTAAACATTAAACACCGTCTTAAAACAGTTAATTTCACCTTCAATTCTGTGTAAATAACCATCTTTTAATGAAAAATAAGTGAAGTGACATTTCCAACAAGTGCTATATCTATATAATGGACTACATATTGAACATATTCGTAGAACAAAATACAGCATTTGAAGCATTAAAAGAATTAAAATGATATCACTTTCATATGGCCATTCAACGTTTACATGAAGTTTAGTGAAAATAATAATTCAGGGCGTCGAAATTTTCTTCTAACATCTGAAACTTTACAGACACAAATTGGACAACTCTTATTTAAATAAAAGAGTTGGTGCATCAGCAGTGTTCATGTCTGAGGTTTACAATCTTCACGTTTGTCTGAGGACTAAAATCATCTCCGGCCACATGTCTGTGATGGTGACGATCACCAGTCTGACAGTCAGAGCCTCAGATTGCTGGGGAGAACAACGCGGAAAGGATGATGAAACGATGGGTTAGACAAGACCAGAAGCACTCCTCTTCACCTAAAACCAGCTGGAGGCGCCAGTTGAGGACAGTGTCCGTCAACAGCTGAGATAAAGCCCTGTATTTAGCTCTGTTAGAGGGGTCAGAGTGGAGTTGTGGATCAGTATTTGGCCGGCTCCGGCTCTGTGCTATGGAGCGCAGGGTCTAAGCCCGCTCAGGATGTTAGCTTACCCGGCGATGCTGCTGGGCCACACGGACGACAACTCCTTCGACCCACAGCGCCTGTCTGACGTCTGGAGACAAGGCCACATCAGAGAAGACCAAACGTCTGAATGGAGATAGGGCTCTCGGTCCTTGGACTGGAAGGATTCGCTCCTCTGCGTGGAGTCTGTGCCGGGGTCATGCTCAGCCGTGACGTCAGCAGCAGCGGACGATTTGGTTTACAAAATGTATGTGTCGCCCTCATGTGGCTGACATTAGATACTGCAACCTGCCAGTTCCAACGAATGATCGGTGTGATTTCACTCTATGACGTAAACTCTCACTTACCAAAGAAGAAAACCTTCACCAAGAAGCAACACAGGCTGGCGCCGAACTGGTTCACCAACCGCCAATAAATCAGAGCCAGAAACAGAAATACTATTGATTAATACTATTAATACTATTGATCCCGAGGGGAAATCAGTATCACCGCCGTTGCTCATGTTTAGTTAGGAAAACAAACAATGCACAAAAAATACGCCAGTAAGATACAAATAGTTCTAAGATAAAGAGATATGACATGAACTTAAATGATCTCGCACCGGGGGCATTTTCATGTCACAGCAGCTCATAAACACAGGAAGGAGAAACAGAGCCAAAAAAGACACAGACAAGAACAGAATGAAAAGGTTACACAAAACAGAACAACATTCAACTATATATATCAAGTGTCAGTTTGATGAGGCAATAAAGTGAATATGTAAATGTAAACAATATGTCAGCGATGTGGTAAGTAGTATTGCAAAAGGTATTGCATTATTAAGCAATTTTTGCATTTGTGTTGTTGCACAGTTACATGTAGCTGTCATGAATTATGAGTTATGAGTTGCTGCTGAGGTGATTTAAGTCTGAATGCCAATCTATTGCTTTCAGAGTGACCGACCCTCTTGAGGGAGAGAATGAAAAGTTTGACGGACTTTGGCGGGATAGAATATATGAATGAGTTTATAGTAAATTTCCTTGACTTTGTTTGTGATTAAATATCATGGACAAAATGGAATCACATATGCTGATGTAGTAAAGTCTCTTTGAAACAAAGTTCTTATAGATCTGTTGTTATTTCCCAAATATCTGGAGAAACAACTATCACCTATAGGATGTATGTTGGAGGTATTAAGGGCCATTGCTGACAGACTCTACCAAAGACTTTTACATAATCCTCAGCTGTTACAGGGATATTATATTCTGACAGAAGCTCTTCATACGCAAATTGAAGACCATCCTTATTAAATAATTGATCTGCCCAGACAATACTATTTTGAAACCAATATTCCATGAAGAGAGATTTATGTTTGTATAAAATGTGCTCGTTATGCCATATAAAATAGTTCTGATGTGTAAAATTGTGGCACTGAAAAAGCAGACAATTTACTGAGATTCTTGTCAATATAATAGCTACACCCATGACAGAAGAAGAACCACCCATCTTAGATAATATAAGGAGAGGTATAATATTCTAAATAGAGGTGGGATTTCCGAAAAATTGCTTAAGCCGATTCATTTTAAATGTACACATATCGAAGAAATGAAGCCCATCATTTTCACAAGAGGTCATAAGAGCTCATGTCCCATTTTTCCATATGAAAAATGAAGAGCATTTTGTCTCTGAGTGGTTTGTTATCCAGTTGTCCTTCTTCCTTCTGCATTCATACTCCTGCCTCTTAATAAAACCATTAGTTTAATGTTGTGTTTTTTGTGTAGCAGGATTAACACTGAAATAATCTCCTCTATCCTTCGTAAGTAACAGCTAACTGCCCAAACGACGACGCAGATTGCGTCAGACGTCACTAGTCACGTGCTTCGACAGGACGAATTACTAGGCGGAAGTTGTTGTTATTACGGAAGTAATCTGATGTAGACGGCACACGGAGCGAGACACTACATTTTTCCAGTATTTTTGAACATATTTTGATGTAGCCACATGTGCTGCAGAGGTTTCTGTTTACTCTCTCTGGTAAGACGAAAGATGAAATGTGTGGGTGCTAGGAAACGAAACTTAGATTTCGACCGTAGAGCGACTCGGCAGTGCTAACGCAGCAGACAGGAGACGCAGATGATCCTGCGTAGATCAGAAGCAAAATTGAGTCGACATCGCTACATGTCAAGATAAGTATCGGAGTAACATTTACTATCAGACGGACTGATGTTTGAAGAAAAGTGATTTCACTCAAATTCGATCTCAAAGAGGATGATAAGTCATCAGCCTCTGAGTGTCTTTGAGTGAGAGCTGAAGGCTAATATGGTCTATTTGAACTATCAGAAGTTTTACGGAGGTGGTTAAGATTGATGATAAACTGTGGCAAAACCTCTCTGTCATCACACTTAACTTTTTTTTTTTTGCTTTATTTGTAGTTTACTGCTAAAATGAATTAGCTGTCAAAGTCATTCCAGGGTATGCTTAGTTGAGTTCAAAACATTCCGTGCGTTTGCGTTGGAGAGGAGTTTTCTCTTATCTAGGAGCTCAAATCAGCTTTTTAAACACTTGATAAGGAGCGCTTGACGAAGCTCTTCAGACGTTAATAGAGCGCCTTACATTACTATTGCTTTCACTATAAACCTAAAGAACATGTGTTGTGTACAAATGTAAACATTCACCAAATCGTAGTACACAGCTCCTGGTTTTCCTCCTGTACCTGACCTGACCTGATGAGATTGCTCGGTGGAAACGCAGTGAAACACGGCACAAACATGATTGTAATGAAAGAATGAACCAACATACAGTCACATTAGAATTTTGTACCTACTACAGTTATCTGCATTTACCAAAACCTAAGCCTTGGTGCTGGAGATACGATCACGAACCTCCAGTCCTTATTTGATTTGGCAACAGCAACAAGACAACATGCTCTCTGAAAGTGTGCTGACGTTCGCCGCTTTGAAGAATCCAAAGAATCTCTGCCCTCGTCTGGGCTTATCCAAAGTATGACGTTAATATTAACATGCATTTTCTATGAAATCAGACAACTAAATGCTCAAAAGATCATACATGCAATCCACTTCACAAACATTAAACAAGTGTTTCCTATTGGTCCTCTTTGGACATCCATTGGCCACATTAGGACATTAGTAAAGTTGTTTATTTAATTTAAATGTGAGAAATCCACCTTTGCATTCAAGGAAAATGATGAGGCATCGTTCCCATTGATGATATGCTGAAGAAGCAACCTGAACCTCAAAATGCTGGAAGAACTGCTAGGAAGGAACAACAGTTTGTATAATGTACACTAGTTTCATCCATGAAATAGACCTTTTTAGTCCTTTTTTGACTTGTCATTACAGAAAAGGCACAAGTCGAACAAATGTTAATGACATCAAATCTGGCCTTACAGTAGCACATCTAAATGGAAAGCAGTCATTCATAATGGTGAATTAAACAGAAACATTTGTGACTTTATTGTAGACTGGATATAATAGTTTGACTAACTAAAGATCACCAGCTGGATTGTTAGCGGAGCAGAAAATGTTGAACATTTTAACACTCCCAACACTGTACGTTGTAGTGCCCCGTATTATATTATTTATATTTTCTGTATTATATACTCGGTGTGTCTCCATCTCATACTTTTCATGCTAACTCTTTGGCTTTCTGTTTTGTCTGACATTCTTTAGCTGATGTCTGTTGACATTGTTGTCATGTGATCTGCGTGTCTTAACATCTGCCCAACCCAACCTGATAATGTTGAAGTTTAAAACCTTAAGCCCAGTCAGTAGCTGAAGACTGAATGTAGCAATATAATACCCAAGATGGAATTGGAAAACATTTTGATGTGATCTCACAGACACAAACACACACACACACACACACACAAACACACTCTCGCATTCATGCACACACACATAAATATGCACGCTATAAGGAGTATATGCCGTGCAGTTTGTGTCACATGCGAGCGCTGTTTGTGCCAAAGAACTTGTTAAATTACGTTTCTTCTCTTCACAGCATACCACATAGAGCTGGCACCATGGCAGATCACAATGATGTTAGCCTGCTCCCAGAAGAACGTGTCCGTGCTTTGACCAAGAAGGGAAGCGCCGTTGATGTTAATGATGACGTGCCCCCACGACGCTATTTCCGCTCTGGCATGGAAATGATTCGCATGGCTAACATCTATACAGAGGAGGGAAACATTGAGCATGCCTTTGTCTTGTACAATAAGTACATCACGTAAGTGCAACAAGGATTAATGGGGTTTCAATCTTTCCTACAAGGCTTGACCTGTAGGCCAGTGTATTAATTTGCAGTGAGCTGTAGTTTTCACTGTATTTGATGGTTGCAGTGCAGTCATTTAATCCTCCCCTCTGGTAGGCTCGGTTTAAAGTAAGTTTCATGAATAAAGCCTTAGTGGGGAAATATAAATATACAGTATATACAAATATTTAAAAATCTATGTATATATATATATATGTGCATATATATACATATACTGTATATGCATGTAACTGTAACTAAGCAATCGTATTAGTGTTGTTGCATGAATTTACAGAGATATATTTCTTTTTTTCTCAGGCTGTTTATAGAGAAACTTCCAAAGCACCGGGATTACAAAACAGCACTCATTCCAGAGAAGAAGGACACACTGAAGGTGCACATTTAGTGCTTTGTTTGTTCCTCCATGAATTAAAATTGTTTTCTCAAAAAATGGTTTGCTGATAATTTGTCAAATTTCTTTTTTCCTGCAGAAACTGAAGGATGCTGCATTTCCTCAAGCAGAGATACTGAAGAAAGCGCTTCTGAAGAGATATGAACAGGAACACGCACACTACCTTGTCAAAAAGGTAAATTGGATTTCCTATGTCAACATTTTTTCAAAGTGTTCCCAGAATTTTTTTTATTAATTTCTGTACGAATAATCCACACAGAAATTCATATCGGTTGGAATTAATGAATTATAGGATAACAGGAGCAACAGCCAAAGCCAAAGCAAACAGCATCAGCTACTGACACTCAAAGTGCCATGTGCTTATTCTTAGAAAGAGGAGGAGGAAACCCGGTCACGGGAGCAGTCCAGGCAGCGGGCACTAGATGCAGAGCGGAACCGTGTGGCTGAGATGCAGCGTCGTCAGCAGGAGCAGGAGCAGTTTAGTGCTTTTGAGGAGATGATTCGCCGACAAGAGCTGGAGAAGGAAAGGCAACGAGTGCTCTTGGAGTTTGCCACGCCAGCCACGCCTCCTCCTGACACGCCTCTCATTCCAGGCATCCAGGGGCCTCCTCCGTCCCATACCGTTTCACCCACCCCCCCACAAAGCCCAGGGGACCTGTCAAGCAACAACCAATTTGTTCGTCCCCCCACAACAACAACAACCACTGGTCCCCCCAGTTTTGACCGATCACTCAAGCCTGGCTCTCTGGTCAGCCCAGGGAATAATAGTGAGTTAATCTTCTTCTGAGAGGAGGGGTGCTGCAGGATTTAAATACTGCACCACCCCTGCTTTAAAGTATTTATCCCTGACCCACTTATATTCCTATTTACACCCTGCCATATTAGAATATCACAATAATCTCAATTTTTATTCCCATCATTGCTTTTTACAGATACAATGGTCGATGCCCTTAGGCAGTTGGCTGTTCCAGCCGAGCTGTGCCGTCGTTTTCTGATGTTAGCGGAGTCCAACACAAGCCGAGCCGTAGAAACTTGTGGCATCCTGTGTGGCAAACTGGTAAGAAAGAATGAACTTTAATTTAACCTTTTTCAACACAAAAAATCACATCAAAGGAATATTTCGTTGAAATAGAACCACAGTTGCTTCAGAGGTATGATGATAGTTGAAAATGCCTTCTGTTTAACAGCACGTGGTGGTTTTCTTTGTCTGTGTGTGACAGGATGGAAATATTTTGTGCCACAATCGAACAGTGAATCACGTATTCATGTATCCTCCTCTCATGTAACAGCTGACTTAAAAAAGGCTAAATGCTCAGATCTTCTAATTTATTCTAATATTAAGATCAAATAATAAAATGACAGTATAGTTCTGAATTTGACGTTAGAAAGGATAACTTTTCCATGTTAATAGGTTATAGGCCACAGTGGACTGTCCCGGACACAGCGCGTCATTTCAAAATCAGCGTCTGTTTTTCAGCCCCCTCCGTGGCTGCACACTCTTTCGGGTACAAAGCACAGCCCCCACAGGACTCCTCTGTTGAAGATCCCCCAGCCAATCACCGATAGGACAAGACAAACTAGTAAATATTACATTACTGGTGGTGGAACAAGATTAAGTATTCTCTGCCCCCCTTTATCCATGTTATAAGGATTTACACAGAAAGGAAAGGGTGTGGGAGGCATTTACCAGAGAATTCAATTCAGTTCAATTCAATTTTATTTATATAGCGCCAAATCACAACAAAAGTTATCTCATGGCACTTTATAGGTAGAGCAGATCAAGATCATACTCTTGAATAGAGAACAGATGATAATTCCTTTATTCAAACATCTGTAGGCTGCAGAAAGAAAATGGTTATCAAGTTGTAGCACTAGGCACATACTTGATGAAAATGTGTGGGAAAATTTGAAGGCAAGAACAATAGAGGAATTTGAACATAGCGCACTGTTTGGTTGGTTCACAGGGGATTACTGTATGTCATAACGTAATCATTCATTTCTGTGTTTTTCTGGTCCATATGGCTGAATCACAGGTGAGCTCATCTTGCTGATGTGCAGGATTGTTCTTCTACTGCAACTGAATGTCCCACTATAAGCACTGGGATAAAGAATATTTTGTTCAATTTCGTTGAAAAACACTTTAAAATCTTTCATTAGGATAAAATGATCATTGAAAATGTGCAATTAATTGTGATTAACTGAACAAAAGCATGAAATTATTGAATTTTTGTAATTTGACAGCCCTTTTCAGAAGAAATCTTGAAAAGATAAACATGAAATAATTAATCCTGAGATCAAATTATAAAAACACGTCTAAATTAAAAGATTGCAGGTCAAGTAATGAAAGGCCATCCATTATAAATCAAACCTGTGACTTAAAGATTTTTCTTTCCATCAAGTAACTTCTCAGTCCCAACTTTACACCTCACAATACACCCCAATGGAACAACAGATGGATCAGCTTTCAGTTGATGGGTGAAAACGGTTCTAATCTACAATACAAAGAATTTTGAAATAGATTTCATAACTATTGTTCGCTTGAAAAATTTAAGTAATACAACTTAGCAAACAAGGACAGAGCAGAGTTTGATGCATTCTGATCCTGTGCCTGAAAGGAGCTTATGTATGTTGACAGTATAGGATTCACATCCAGAAACATTGGTCCTCTCTGTAGCTGTAACGTTGGTCCTCTCTGTAGCTATAACGTTGGTCCTCTCTGTAGCTGTAACGTTGGTCCTCTCTGTAGCTGTAACGTTGGTCCTCTCTGTAGCTGTAACGTTGGTCCTCTCTGTAGCTGTAACGTTGGTCCTCTCTGTAGCTGTAACGTTGGTCCTCTCTGTAGCTGTAACGTTGGTCCTCTCTGTAGCTGTAACGTTGGTCCTCTCTGTAGCTGTAACGTTGGTTCTCTCTGTAGCTGTAACGTTGGTCCTCTCTGTAGCTGAGACTTTAGTCCTCTCTGTAGCTGAGACATTGGTCCTTTCTGTAGCTGTAACGTTGGTCCTCTCTGT
>OMNV01027426.1:0-39521 GCA_900303265.1 Brotula barbata | reverse complement strand
AAACCCACAACCTTCTTGCAGTGAGTCACTAGGCTGACCACCTGGGCCATAGTATCTCCTGTATGTATCTGTGATTGATTGTATCTATGTATCTGTGATTGATTGTATCTATGTATCTGTGATTGATTGTCAGTGATTCAGTGTTATCAGTGATTATATCGATGTATCTGTGATTGATTGTATCTATGTATCTGTGATTGATTGTCAGTGATTCAGTGTTATCAGTGATTATATCTATGTATCTGTGATTGATTGTATCTATGTATCTGTGATTGATTGTCAGTGATTCAGTGTTATCAGTGATTATATCTATGTATCTGTGATTGATTGTATCCATGTATCTATGATTGATTGTATCTATGTATCTGTGATTGATTGTCAGTGATTCAGTGTTATCAGTGATTATATCTATGTATCTGTGATTTATTGTATCTGTGTATCTGTGATTGATTGTAGTTATGTATCTGTGATTGGCAGACACCATGGCAAGAGGATGAGTATTTCCTTTTTTTACACGGCGGTAGAACAAGATTTTCTCCTTGATGTGTTTAAGGAATTTAAGGAAATTATTAAAACAAAGGCAACCCTTCGAAAGCGGCTAAACACGAGTTTACTTCACAACTGATTACATTTCATCTGATAGTCACTAAATAGGCTCACTTCGGAGAAAACAGGATTTTGAAGAAATGGTGCAACAACACCAAAATTTGGGTAGCATTTTTGCATTTTTTTGAACAGCTTACCCAACATGCAAATAGTGTGAATAACAAATCTGGGAACTGGGAAACATGGCTGCATGATACTATTTGCCCGCTGTGTTTTATGAATTACCCCCTGTGTTCACCCCTGTTTATACCCATCAGGAAAACTATTGTAAACATATTGGATTTTCTCCTGAAGTTTCCACAGCTGTTGTCTGAGAGAGACCTTCAATTCTGCCTTGAATGGGGTGTAATGTACTGAAACTGTCGTCTGCTCTGTTTGCATTTGCTCTACTTTTATTACACTATGCAATCCATTTCAAATTCAAAGTGTGTATGTAAATGTCATCTGTGGCATTAGAGTACAAACCTATCTAAAAGTTTTCTGCCACTTAATTAGAAAAGGTCACCAGATCACCTCTACTCAGGCATGTATCCATTATGCACTTACTTTCCTCACTCCAATTCACTCAATATTTATTTTTATAGGAAAGTGAAAATGTCATTTAATTAATAATTCCATCTCAGAATTGAATGGCAGAGATATGAAATTAACACAGTAGGTACATACATACCACCCGCCCTATCTTGCGCCCTGCGATTCACTGTATGCTGAGATTTTTGCGCTGTATACATAGCAAAATGGACTTGGATTCGCCCCAAAGCGCGTTGTAGATCATGTAAAGAAGCCTCATCATGCCTCATGTCTATGCTGCGTGTCCTTAGTGTGCGATATCAGCGCCGATGTGTGAAAATATGCATTTACACTGCTGTTCATGTACATTCAGCATATTTTATAGGACAGATTCATTACACATGAACAAAAAACCGTAATCTTTTCACAGACACGTTTTGGATTTAGATTCATTGAGGAAAGTGTGAAGAATTTCTCTGTTTCATAATGCCCTCGCTGCACTGTGAAATCCAATCGCTGCCCTGACATACATAAATTAGTTAACTTTACTAGGTTATCAACAAAATGCAGTTATTACTGGTATTTATGAAGTAACAGTTACTTGCATGGTAAAAAAAAGCACCCCACCAGCAGACAGACAGGACAGTGCTGATCTGCTGAAGAGACCCTTCAGTGACCCTGGATTTAGACTCGACTCTTTAGAAGAATAATACGGTAAGTCATCAAGCAAATTTGTCTGTTAATGTTTTTTAATGCGTGCTACCACTAGGTTACCGCTAAGCCTCTTGGCCGTGGTTCAGGCATGTTTTGGCGGTCTCTCCTCCATCATCCCGTGATCTTCTTAAAAACTATTTTAACGGTTCGGTTTAAAAAAAAATGCATTCTGGGATGTAAATAAATAGCCTCAATAGCTTAATATTTGTCCGCTCCCATATTGCTGTGCAATAGGGGCAATAAAAAAAAAAAATCTTCAGATTCATTCTTTTACACCAAAAATATTCGGAAACTATATTTGCCTAACTATATTTGAATTTGCCTGGAATTGTCGCTTAATATTAAAAACACGTTCCTGTAATAGTCTACCTGTAATACCTGTAAAGCGTGCACTTATTAAGGAATGTGTCAGGAATCTGCATACCATAACGATATCAGTGGAACTTCCTTTTAACTAAAAAATTCTTACTCTTTTTCAGAACAAGTGCTCAGAGCTACTGAAGAGCTGCTTTGTCAGCGCGAGCCTCAGTGCACTGGAGGCGAGATGCCATGTAAAACCTCCACTACATGTCCGTTGTTTTTATTTGATGCAAAAAAGATGAGTATTGTTGCTGGATAGTTGTACCTGTTGGTATGGTCCCAAAAATGTAGTGGCAGTTGAGATTATTTTTAATGCTGTCATTTAAATGGTGCTTTACAGAAGCCAATACTTGCCATGACAATAGCTGCACACAGCCTCTTAAAATTGTTTTAAACCAGCACAATACGATTTTAGAGTGGCATAATGTGTTAACAGACCTGAAACCAAAGTGTACTCTGTGACATTTTGAAATGTAATGAATGTAAACTAGTGCCATTTTAAGACCTTTGTTCTTTTTTCCCCCTTGTGCACGCCCACCCTGTTTTCAGACCTTTGTGTCTTTTTTCTAAAGTTTGTTACCAACTACTGTACCATACTTAAGATTGTCTTATCGTTACCGCACTGTTTAAAATAAGCACCTCAAAATCAGATGGATCATTTTTGTTCCGAAATGGTTCTGATGCTGAAAATTCAACAATTGAATGTATTGTTGTGCGTGTTGATATAAAAGGAAGAAAATTTAAAAAAATGGATATAATTGAAAATTTAACTGTGTTATTTACTTGATTTATTATGTTGAACTGTATTAATTGAATTATTTTAGGAGATTTTCATTTATATTGAAGCACCTAGGTTACTGAAGTAACACTTACTTGCTTTTTTCAGTGCAATCGGTTTGCGTGGTTTTAGCAAGTAAGTAAGATTACTGTTCAAGTAAATATAACTTAAAAATGCTAAGTTACAGGGAATGTCACATAAGTCTGTCCAACTTAGATGAGTGTGTTGTATGGACTACACCAAGAGTAAAATAGTAATTCGGAGTAGTCTTTACTAAGTCGAAAGTACATCTAAAGTAAGTTATCAAGTACACTCTACTTGATTGTTTTAGTTGCTTTAATTCATGTTTAAGTGTACTCTACTAAAGAAGCACTAGTTAGCACAACTTACAATACCTATTTCTCTTTACTTGTTGTTTTAAGTGCAATCGGTTTGCATGCTTTTTTTAAGTAATGATAACTAATTTTATTTTACAGTGTATGGGAGGTGTGTACCTGTGAGGAACCCTCTGTTGGTTTCATGCTGACCTCCAGGGGTAGCTTCTTCACATCAGCTGCAGATTTGATGGTGGTGGTTTTCTGAGGGAAGTAAATATAATATTTGTAACCTGGTGTATGAAGAACAGAGGCAGAAAAAAAACCCTGAAATGGATGGACAGTGTACCTGCAGGGCATCCAGTTTCTCCTGCTGTTGTTTGATTTTCTGGGATAGTTCTTTCTGTTTGTCTTCCGCCGTCTGCTTGTCTTTCTTCAGGACACCACATGGCAAATTCTGTTTCTGTTCAGCAGCGTCACACCTAAGACACAGTAAACAGTAATATTAGTGTGTATAGAGTACCATATGTTGAAACATTCATACATCTATAGCATTGACACAAAATAAGACACAATCAAATCCACTCAGAATATGCAACATACAGAATCTGAATAATATATACTACTTAAACTTAACTTAACTATTTTGGTAACTGATTAGGTTGTATATACATTAGTTGGTTGGGTTGCTTGAGAAAATTTACAAAATTTTAGTTTTAGATTTATTTCAAGCACCTAAATTTATAAAACTCAATGTTAATACAGAACTGTCACAGTTGATCTAACTCAACTTCTGCTGTACCTGTCCTGGGTGCTGTCTGGGTTCATTAAACAAACCCAGCTGTCTGGATAACGTTTGTCCACTGCATCCATCTGGAAAGGCAGAGTTCTCCACTTTAAACACTTATCTAAAGATAGAGAGCACACACGGAGAGACAATGCAAGTTAATTTATTAAAGTATGACTTAGACTCTGTTGTTAAAGTAAAAAAGACTGACCACATTGAATTGTAAGTGGAATCTCCATGGCGCGGCGTCTCTTATATCTCAGTTCTGATGATGGAGGTGCAGACCAGCCAGCGGACAGATAGCCAAACTCATCCCAGAACTTCACTATGCCCTTCTGAGCTGCATAACAAACACACAAAGGGATAGTCAGCATCTCATAGACAAACAGGTTTTTAAATACAAAAACTAGAGACTTTCTTTTAGCATCTGGTTCAAACGTGAATCTATCCAGGCCTCTCTCCATGTCCAGTTTTTATTTGTGGCTTTGCATTCCACCATGTTACAGAAGTGCACTCTGCAGTCTTGTCTTCAAAGACTTGTCAGTTTCAACTTAAATCCTTTTCTTCCAATAGAACATGACAACAGGCTTGACAATTATTCTTTTACACAAGCTTTGAAGGACACTTGTTATTAATAGGGAAAATTATGCAGTTCAGGAAACTCACCAACATTTGTGTCCTTCCAGTACTGAGCTAGATGCTCTCCCATGGATTTCAGCAGATGTCGGTACTCCTTTGCGTCTGCAAAGTCTTGCTTGTTGTGAGTGGGCTCTAGAATCAAATATGGGACATCCACCACTCCTACAACACCTCCACATGCACTAAAATACAAAAATATAAAACCAACAAACATTTTTGGGATCCAGCCGACATTTCTTCATTATCGTGTCTGGTGCCCTCTGTCCGTGTTACTCACGTGCCTCCCTCCAGTTGGGGCCCTGTCTTCTCGTACATTTTGATGAGACGAGAACAGTTGTACACAAACATCCCATCCAAGTCCCGTTGTTCAATGTTCACCCCAAATATAAAATTGAGCTCCTTGGGTTCTTTTAGAGCTCTGAAGAAATGAAGAAAGGAAGAATGAAATGCACACAGCACACAACACAAGTAGCTTTTGTGCTTACGGACATTTAAAAAAGAATCGAATCAAACTATGTTCGCTAATGTGTCAATCATACTTCTGCTTGGATTCCAGGATCCTCTTCTTCAATTCAGCATCCTGTCGAAGCATCATGGCTGAATCCTGAGCTTTTCTCAAGAGTGCCTGGAATAAAAGACGAGAAGAGCAATCAGTAAATAGATCATTGTAAAAAGTGTCACGATTGAATCTGTAGACCGAAATTATGAATAGCTGCACTTGTAACAATTATCCAACATTTTGATAACAGATCTTATTTGGATTACCCTTGAATCTTTTGACAGATCATCTCCTAGTCTGGCCTCCAAAGCCAGGCGCTTACTTTCTGCCTCACGGGCTTTCTCGTCCGCTAAAACAAATGCACACAAAATCCACAAGTCAGATGATGCTACCCTCAGAGAAATAACACTGATGTTAAACATTAATCAATACAACTGACTCACCAATCTTGGCGAGGTGATCTGCTTTCTTCACCTCCTGCTCAGCACGAGTTTTGAAACGAGTCGATGTGTACTTATAAACTCTGAAAAATTTGAACACCGATCAAATTTTGGACCCTGACATATGGACATTATAGTCATTATGCCCCTTGTTTTTCTGCATTTGTGTTCAGTTTTTACCTTGGTTTATAAAGGCAGCAGGACAGTCTCTTGGTTCTGACTTTATGTCCCTGAATGAAGATCCTCATGCGTGGGTCAATGTATAACACAGCGGCATATGCTCTGAATGACCTCCTCTCTGGCTTCCTGTGGAAGCGGTGACGAGGTCAGCATTAATGCAATTTCTGACACATGTGGTTGGTATTGGCATAACATGAACAAATCCTTTCAATATAGGCTAATGGTTCAATCGTAAAGAGCTCTGAGACGTATCTAATTGCTCTAAGAGATGACAGTACTCACACTCCCTCAACAGGTGTCCCAGCCATCAGTATGTCCTGATGATCTGTTTCTACATCCAGCTCTGGTTCTCGACTGTCCATCAGTTTCAGGTTATAAATTATCACAAGCGTGCCTTTTCACATAATACACACATAAATATGCGTCACAATCATCACCAACAATACCATTCACATAGAATAACAAAACAAAAAACCATATATATACACACACACTTACCACTGCTACTTTCTATTTTGTTGAACTGATCCATCAGCTCCTTTTCATTTTTAAAAGGTGAATACTTAAAGATGAGCTCTGTCTCTATCGCATACTTCTCTGGGTCAGAAGTCAGCGGCTCCTTTGTCTTCAGATCCCAGGAGGGAAGGGGTACTATTACCTGGAGACGGAGGTTAAATAAAGTTAGGTAGACCATTTCAAAAATGTCTGAGAAGCTCCATAGAATGACCATTTTGCACCCACTTCTGACACAAATCCAAACATATTCAGCTATAAAATAGAGAAAGAGAAACCCAGCCGTGCATGAAAAAAAACCATAATGAAAACAACACCCTCAATTCTACATCTCTATCCAGAATGACCCTGACCTCATCCAGTCCCTCCTCTTCGTGGAACGTCCTTGACAAGAAAAGACAAGTCAGCGTATTGTCCTTTTTAGTGAACAAGATGAAGTCTTTCCCAATACGCATGGAGCCCCTGTTGAAACACACATAATCATGTATGAAATGCTTTGTCTCATCTGCAAAATGCAGATCAAACAAGACATCAGCAAACGACTTACGATTTCAGCCCATTTCCATATTGGCCGATATGAGTGGATTCTGGTGACCGTTTGCTTGACTTTCCAAACTGAATCACATGGGTTGCTTCATCTAAAAGAGCGTTCATCACCATGTTATGATCAGAAAATGACCCACACAAAGGACTTTTCATTGTAAACACCAGCTTGGTGCCATGTATGTAACAATGTTAAAAATGCATTTACTTGGGTCCATTCCTGTACCATCATCGAGAAAACAAAGCATGTAACCACCCCGCAGCTCTTGCCTTTTTTCTGTGAATCAAACGAGCCAATAAAACAAAAATCATTCAGACAGAATTATATATATTTGTTTGCTTCATTGTGTAACCATGAGAGATTCCAGCGTACCTGTATATATGTCTATTCGTGTGGCATTGGCATCTCTGTGAAAACAGTAAACCAACTGTGAGACATGTATGAAAAATCTAAATAACATAAACAGAATGATATAAAATTTGAAGAATCATTGTCTGGACTCAAATTATGCACACCTGGAATTGTCCACAAGCTCTGCCAAGGCTCCAAATAAGAACTCGTGAGTTGTCCTGAAAAACAGATCACCGATTAAAAATGTTCTATACATGTAAATACCTGAATAACAAAAAATACTTTTAAATTGACAAATTGTGGGCCAAAAGATTTCATTCAGGTATCATGAGGACAAAGTCGGAAACACTGTTGCCATCTCCAGTTCTACAGTTGTCACTGCCACTCAAGCAGCTACATTTAGAGCCATCAGAGACTACCATACACATACTGTAAACAGTAACATTCACACACAAATTCACTAGGCGCCTACAATTAATTTCAAAGTCTAATTAAAACACTGCAGGATCACTTTCATAATGAAGGAATTTCTAATGCTACCTCTGTTATTGCATTCACTTTATCACTTATCCACATCCTGACTGAATAACATTTGAATCAGCCTGCCAAAACCACCCCATGCATATATTATTAAGTGTTTAAAAAGAGGGTGGGGCAATCTAGCCATTTCCAGCAAGGCACAAGACACAGAGTGACACATCTAAGTGCTTGATGATATCTTCATATATACTCTGTCTTTATTAAATGCTCTCAGTGCTGTTTATCAAATGTGAATATTATCACTGTGGGTGGGGTGTATATCTGCTCACACAACGATGTTTGCCTATTAAAAACACATTTCACTTAGACACTAGAAATAAACCTGTTTTTGGCAAAAGTCCCCAATTTTGGTTATGGAAGCATTATGCAATACATAAGAAAGATGATACACCAAGATATTCTTCATTACATTATCGTCTCTGCTTGCATATCTTATAACATTTCCAAATTGAGGTGTATCCATGATGAGCTCTGTAATCAATAAACTGGTGACCAAATCTGTGTAGTGCGTACTTCACAAAATATATCAGTACTACTCACGAGTTGGTGTGCAGGTACTCAAAGGTAAGCTGAGCTCGGTTCAAGCTGTTGTAGCTTGAGTACGCCATGACCACAATTTTCTGTTTTCTTCCCGGTTTCCCGTTTTGCTCTTCTTACCCCACGGATCGCTCTCATCAACCCAAAAAGTGAACAACCTGAAAAACAGGGAACAACTATCACGGGTCTTGTGCAAGTCCCAACAGAGGCACTGACTCCATTAGGTGACCCCCATTTTTAGCTGTAGAGAAGGACTCTATTGGGGGTAGTAAACGCCCCTGCCTAAATCCAACCCTGCCCACAGATTAGATTCCACGTGGGAGGCCTGTGCGTTATCAACAATTTCTTCTCCAGGTGCAAACGGTGCAAACCTGCATTGGTACCATATTTTTGCACTACTAACATTAGCGTACATGGAAGGCCTTTGTCAGATATGACAGGCCAATGTGACGTACAGTCGAACTATTGTCTCTTAAAGACCACCGGCTATAAAGCACACATGCATAAGCTGCATGTTATCAATACTGTCGCTAGGCTAATTTAGCAATTTAGCTAGCATCTTATACAAACTGCTTATGCTGCAAGGTATCGACAACTAGCTAGCTAACGACTAGAGAACAACGTAATGTTAGGCATGTCAGGCAAGTTACGTCGATTTTGCAAACCGTTTTCATAAGACGGAGACTTCGCGGTGGATTCACAACAGTGTAATAATCCATTCGACGGGGCTCATAGACTTTATAACGTTGTTTCCTTGTATCAAACCAGCCGACCCCAGGAGGCCTCGGAGAAATCAGTCAGTTCTATGTCGTTACATTTCCCATAGCTGTAAGAAATCCCGCCTGTTTCGCCCATTGACAGCCAATAGGATCGCACCATGTGAATATTCTCAACGGTGATTGGAGGGAAACGTCTGACGTTGGTCATACCGATGCTATAACCAAATAACCATAGATGTTGGAAACGCATTCTAAAATACTGCATTGGTACCTCCGTATGTTGCCAAATGTGACCTATACCAGTCTTTTGTAACCTATATTAGAAAACAATTATTTTTATTTTAACGTTGCATAAAAGTTTGGCAAAGAGTTGTTTAAATGTCATTTTCAGTGTCAGATACTATCACACTGTCAGCATTAGAATCACAGCAGATCAGTTTATCCAGAGGAGAGCCATTTTACCATGATAAAAACACTTTTAAATACAACACTCGCTATTTGTGTTCACAAATGTAACAATTGCGCACACCCTTAACCTAGCCTGCCTGTGTATCTGCACCCTTCCAGCTGTGATCTCACCAAAAAATGTTGATTGCCAGTGAGTTGGTGAGTATGCAAGTATACACCAGAAAATGTATATATGGATCGCTCTCCCTTTGAAACAACCATGAATGAAATTTGTGTTTGGTTAATTCAGCAGCCAGGTTCAGTATTGCAGCACTGCCTTAGTCCACCATCATTTCCTCTCTGCTATAAGTTTAAGAATAGCACCAGAAGATGGTGTTTGTTATTGATCACAATAATTTGTTTATGAGCTGTTACTATGGAAATGTTAGGTCATGACACTCGTAGAATACATTTGCACTTCCACACACAATGTGTTTTGTATGTCTGTGCTCTGGTAGGAAATACATACACTCAAATCAACATACATTTAACGTTTGCACTGCTGCCCTTTTAGTACACAAATGAAACTACTGGTCATCAATATAAAATGCCAGAAGTTACAATAACCATTCTTCTTCCTTTAACCACATATCTCGAGGAAAAGAACCCTTGAAGTACTTCACAAATTCATTTCTCTCTGCTCTACCCACTACAATTTAGCTAAATCAGATGATTTAACAGAATCAAGTTCTGGTACCTTTGAAATGTAGACCATGCAGGGCTGTTTACTGTACGTTCTGTACATATACAGTACATTCTGTGCCTTCAGGAAAACGTAAGAAATCCTAAACTAAAGTCAAGAAGGCAGACTCACAAACAATGTCTTGAATCCATGAACATGACTTTTGACATATGCAGGTGTATGAATAATTTATCTGCGATAAAAACCTACACATTCGGATCACTGAATATCAGTAAGATCAGTAATATAGAGATTACCATCAATCCATCAGTTCTTTTTGAATATGCATTTCTTCACTTGCAAACACATTCTTATTGAGCTCATGATCAACTATTCAAAGCAACAGTATTTTCCACTCCTAAATGAAAAGTGATTTCTTCAGGATGCAGTTGGTGAAAAAATGTTCAGGTGTCATTCAAAAGTCCCTGTGAATAAAACAGATTATAATAGGTTAGGCTAAATTGACCAAGAATAAAAAGTCAGACCAAAACAACATTGTATGAAAACTGGTAGTTTTAGAGTGGTGTTTACTGTTTGACTTTGATGATTCAGTCCGTTCCCATGAGAGCGGCGTATGAGTGAATGCGTCAGGCTGACCGTTAGACAGAGTATTAAACAAATTACTAGCAGACACACACTGACTTCCAACACATGTCGCACTGCCACACGCTGCTCCTCCTGGGAAATAAAAACAGAGAGTGACTGACTGATTGGGTGATACAAGGGACTATCTCTGATGCAGCTCACCAGTTAATTTGTTGGACTATGCATACTGTACCTGTGTTAACATGACTGTCAGGGCAGGGTCATGTTTGGCTTGTAAACTGTAACAGATTTGTGACACTGAAGGCTGCTGCTTGGATACTTCCACGTGAAAGGGCAAAATGTTTTTATCAGACGTTGGACATTCTGGAGGGAGTCTATGCAAAATAGAGACAGCAACAGCAAGAGATTGTGTTGACTTATGATTCATGGAGCCAACTGTGAGGCTTAAATGTGCATGGTACTTGAACTCACAGTTTCTGGGGCAGCAGGTGTGTTGGGGCACTTATTGTAAGACAGGTGTAGGGGTCATTTCCAGAGTGAAAAAGTACAGTCACAATAACACTATCATTGCCTGTGAAGGATAATAATCTCTCATGAGTGATCACAATTTATTGCTTCATTGCACACCAAAATCACTCTGGAATGAAGAAACAGAATGTGACACCAACCTCCAAGACCTAGCTCACTAGACAGGAAGGTGGTGTGAAGACCAAAGCTTTTCAGAGAATCACGGGCAGAGCCAGTGTTTAAAACCAGCGGAACCTTGAGATGCAAATGGCTGACTGGAAAGAGAATCTTTTTAGAGTTCAGTGAAGCATTTGTAGCCACTTTCTGCTCCATCAGAGCAGAGGGCACATGAGAGACCTGATCATCTGTGCTTAAATTTGTGTTCACACACAGCTGGTGGAAGGATAAGGAGGACAACAGCTGGTTCCAGTCCTAAAAGGAGAGTAAAGTTCATGGTTTGTATATAAGTACCACTTTAGGACACATAGGGTACATCCAAATTCAATCTTGTGTTCTTCATAGTGTAAAGTCGTGTAATTTACAGGCCCAATTTAATGTTCTGAGTGTCAATTGTATATACTGTAATCCCATAAGACAATACAGAGTGGAATAATAGTCTATGAATATTGGCATCTCAATTAAGATTATCGTGTTTCCACAATGTGCAGTCATTTATTAGTCAACATATGTGTTCTGTACGTTTCATTAAACATATCATTGGATTTTGGAAACTCGGAGTGTTCACACATCTAATAAAACTCTTGTTGTAATGGTTTTAATGCCCTGTCACAGATCAGCTGCCATCACAAACAGATGCCCAGAGAAGGACTGTGTCTCTCTGATAAAAGTCCTTTCTAAAAGGACATACTCGCATTTCCTGTCAAGACATAGACTTTCCGGGTACTAACAGGAGTGAGAAGAGATGAAATACAGTAAGAGAATTGTGACACTCACACTATGATTTCTTATCTTCTCAGGACAAGATTGCATGGTAGAATATCAGTTCATCTGTAACATGACTGCGGTATCAAACGGGCAACATGCACTGCTGTCCTTACCTTTGTTATGTCGGGATTAGGCAGTGTGTGAGTGTAGCTGTACAAGCTGAGGAAAATAAACGAAAAAGCCAGTGTCAACAAGCACAGGAAAAAGGTCACTGCTGGAGGATTGTGGGATATATAGCGTCTAAGGTTTGTCACTGGCTGCCAGAAAGCCATCATCAGAGTCCACATATGGCTGCAGAGAGAGAGCAAATAAAAAATGATAAATTAATATCTTTTTAAAATACAAATTATCCTTTAGTGCTGCAACTGGTTGTTTTTAATCATAAACCTGTTCATAGAATAAGAACAGGCTCAATAAGTGTTAATTGCAAATGAGACAATAAGTCTCAAGAGTGATACCTTTAGACGAACATGACAACATTTATAGGATTCTAATGGCGTTAAATGGAACTTTTCTTATTCTGATAATTTGATAAGACTTCACCAAACATCTGTTTTAACACGAAGCAACAGGGGAAGTGTAACTAGTCTGACAACCACGTCCACTGTGTTGCTACATGATAACTACATACCTTCAAGTTGCACACAGATCTTTGAATATCACGGTAGCAGTTGTAGCAAAGTACCAAGACACACAAGTAATCTTACGTTTAACATTTGGTAAGTTTAAAGTTCACTTAAACTCGCGTAAAGATAATAACACGAAACAGCTTGCCATAGTACGCCGCGAACCAATGAGCGAGTTTCTTCCTGTTACTACTGTGGGCGGTGCCAAGCCCTCCTCGCGTTTTAATTGGATGATTTTTTATGTGACGTTTCAGCGCAACGGCCAATTATTTGATGATAAATTAAATAGAATTTTTTTTAAATTGCAAAATATGTATACATGAAACAGTATATTCTCAACTTCGGATCAACTTGTTTACGTTTTTACTTCGTTGGAAATATATTCGTCTCGTCTTAATAGTTAATTGTTTATTGGATGTTTAATAAAGTTTATGTCTTGTTAAATTAAGTTACCTAAAGCATGTACTTAATTACGCCTGATGAATTACGAATGTAGTATTATTTCAAATTTGAATAAGAAATGCATTTCTTTCGACTGAGTGGCAACAAAAATACTCCCAGTCATATAAGTTACAGATACTAAAAGTACAGACAAGGTGCTGATGTACTGATTGTATTATATTTAGACGTATCACCGCCACACCTATATTGTTGAGAGTCCTCTTTAATTACTGTAATATGGCGTTCAACAATTTTTAAAAACACTGAATTAGATCATGAAGTTTGAACCGACACATCAATCGATAGAATGCCGTTATGGTCTTGATGTGTTACCATGGAAACCGGTGCAGGCAACGTTGTGGGAAAACACCGAAACTAAGTTGTACATTAACAGCTAGAGGACATCTAACGCCAAAACTCCATCTAAAAACACAGTACAACAGAACAACAGAACAATAAGCGACTATGACCTCAGATGAGGATGACTTTTGGATCCTCCGTGACGGAGAACAGGTTCTAATGTGAGTGTGCAGTAGCCTGAATAATCTCAGCCAAATCACTCAGAGCCATTTGTATTAATTGTAAAAATGGACTGTGCTGTGCTTCTCTGTGATTAGGAAGTTTCCTGTAGGTGAAAGATATCCGAAAACAGCAGCCGAAGAAATTCTGGAGTTACGCCTAAAGAACGCGGAGGTTGACGCTGAACTCCAGGCGTCCTCACAGGTCCGGGGCTTAGCTAACGGCTAGTAACATTAGCTAACGCGCAGTGCTCATCGTCCACAACTTATTCAGTGTCTGTGTTTATGCAGGAGTTTGAGCAGAAAACTAAAGATTTGCGACAGCACAGACGAGACCTGGTGAAGGATCATGCGAAACGAAAGGCAGTTTTTGTTGCCGAGACGTCTCGCAAGGTACAAATAACCACCTAAACACTGGCAAATTAACCGGTAATTGAGTACACTTTTAACAGGTAAACATGTAAGAGTTATTAAAAGGGCTTTGGAAAAAATGAATGGGTCGTTTCACATCATTAATAATGTGAAAAATCCTGAAATACATTATAGCAGAGTTCTAGAATAGTTTATACTGTTTTTTTTCATAATGCACTCTGATGTCTGTGGAATTTTTGGATTACATTATAGTTTTAAACCTCTAGTGTTTATGAACATGGACCCATTGGTGGTTATCTCAGAGTTTCAAGATGTTGAAGTGAAATTGTTCATTCTCCTAGGTGGGATAAGTCTACTAATATACTCCAAATAGGGTTTACCTGCAAGTTCATCTTACAGTCTCACAGAGCTGAGAATTTGAGCAATTTTCCTTTCTCTACCTTGATGTAGGAAAAAGAAGTTGAACGAGCTGTACAGAAGTCAGAGAAAGAAATGGAAGATGTGCCTCAAAAAGATGCAGAGATAGAGAGCCTGAAGAAGGAACATGCTGGGCTGGAGCAGAAACATGAAAGGGTAAAGCTGTCCATACAGCAATCCAAAAACCCTTTGGACTTCATGGAAATGGTTCTCAAAATGACTGGGGTAAAGCTTCACACATAACAAATCTGTGACAAAATTTGTAAAATAAATAGAGCTGTAGATGATAGACAATTCACATATTTCAAGACAAAACTGTTTTTGATTGGTATGGTTTGAAACATGTGTGTGTGCATAAGCAGCGGTTTAAGGATGTGCAGGAGCTGGTGCGTCGTTTTGAGAATCTCCGCATGACCAGGGATAACCTCAGTCAGACGGACAATGAGTTGCAGGAGGAGGGTGACCAGCAGAGAGGAGCAATGCAGAAGTGCCAACAGCAGCACAGAATGTTTCTGATGAGAAAGAATGCACAGCTGTCCCAGCTCCGCAGTGAGCTAGAGTTGGCATTCTCTGATGCACAGACATGGGTACTAAACAAGAATCAAAGTCCTGCATTACAACCAGGATAAAAACAAATGTTGCCTGAGGAAGTTTCATAATGATATTCATTTGTCTCTTTCTTCATAAAGGAAAGGAGGTGGAAGGACATAGAGACAACCGCATTAAAGAAGAAACTGGAACAGCATCAAATGAAGATGGCGATTCTTAGCATTTATGAAATGATAGGTGGGAAAATAGGAGAGGGAGGTGTGGCTCTAAGTGACACAGTAACACAGATGGAGAAGGTAAGTACAATAACAGAACAGAGTAAGGCAAAATAGAGCAACCAAAAAGGATTTAACCAATGGAATGTTTTCTTTTCAGGTTAAGGTTTTCATCCAGGACCATGATGACATGGTGAAACATTATCAAAGTACCTTCTTGGCAGATGAAAGGCTGGAACGAAGGCCAAGAAAGGAAAAGCATCAGAAAACAGATAGTAATAAACATGAAAAGTAAACTCTTTCTACCTGGGTATATTTTGAATAATGTTGATAATGTTTTGGTTAATAGAGTGAATACAGTTAATACAAATACAGTGAGTTAAATAAATGACAATAGAAGGCATGTCAATTTTATAGTGCCAAAAACCAGTCTTTCCCACTGATCTCAGGTCATAACAAAAGAAATACAACTAGAGAACGATATGGAACACACAGTTCTTTATCATACAGTTCACCCCTTTAAACTTCCAACAAATCAATGAGAAAGTTTTGGGGTTTTTTATTTCGAAAAACAATATAATCTGATTTATAATTTTAAAAGTAGACAGCATCAAGGATATTTTTATCAAGTCAGGTAATATCAGCCCACACAGAGCTCTCATCAGTGCATTTTCAAATTCCTCACGTGGAGCAACATTCCAGGACATCACAGATACTCAGCTGATACTGAAAAACACATGTTCATAAATGTTATGTGGTGATGGATCGCTTCCCTTTTATTCAATACAAACCGGACAGCTTGCACTTTCTTGTACAGACAATGTTGTCAGCATTTGGTCGCAAGGAAGATAGTGACATCAGCAATTAAAGCAGGAAATGAACCTGGACCCATTTCAAATGGATTGTGAGAGAGGGAAATGGTCCAGAACTATATGAATGTGGTCAGGGAGACCAGGTGACTCTTTGTGGCTTGAATGTCCAAATATCTGGATGACCCATGTGCAGCAGGTCTTTGTATGGGGATGTGCTCCACTGGAAGGGTGGCACCTGGTCCCAAGTTGGTCCATTCACTGCCACCATACTGAAGTCACGGAACATCTCATAGGAGGTCAACTGTTCCGGAATAATACATAAGATTTAGTAAATCTGAAATATCACGTCTTCCACAGAAGAGGATGGTGAAAAGCATGGACCGTAAAATTGATGTCGGTGAAATGACAGACAACCTTCATATCTGTTCCTCCATGTGGTCTCTGTCTCAGGGCACCAAAGGGGTACGTGCCGTTGGCTGGGTTCAGGTCCGACCGAGCTGAGATTGCATTTTCCCCATTCTCAGGTGGATTACAGCCATCACATCTTGACAATGGGTCTTCCTTAAAGTTATTATACCTAAAAAGTGGCATCCATTCTCATTAATAAAGTGGAAATGAATCACTGTGTATTCAGAGTCTTACTGTAAGTCCATCCAGAAACTTGTGTAACACACAAACCTTACCTCATGAGACGGACCATTGAATCCACATCTGTAATAGCTGTCTGGTTTCGTCTGAAGATCTGAGCTCGAGGATTCTGGTCCAAGGAGAACCAAGGGCCGAATTTCTCAACCAGTTTGTCGTAGCCACTGGAATTAAATATATCCACATAGTACCTACATATGTGAATAGAAAGATCAAGGTTACGTTTCAGCTGTTTTGCACAACAATTTCCTGTGGGATAAATCAAGTTTCATCTTTTCTTGCAACCAACACAATCAGAGGGCATGGATGTACTTACGGAATGTTGTAACTTGCCCAGTAGCCTTTCTTCAACAATTCCAGTGTTTGATCAGAGGAAACAATTACTCCCCTGTAGCATTAATTAAGATGAAATGTTCAGTTTCTGTTAATTAATCGGGGACTAAGGCAGGATTTACTTTACAGGACTACTCAATTTGTTTTGTCTTGGGCGCAAAAAACTTACGGAATCTGTTCCAGCACAACCAAGAGTCCCTCATTGACATCAGTCATACCTGGAGTGAAGTGGTTATAGTCCACAATCATCCACTGGTTGTTATACCTACAAAATAACCACACACACACCACGACCGCACGCACGCACACACACACACACACACACACACACACACACACACACACATCAGTTAAAGCTGACCACATAACCTTTGCCCTGATAGCTTTTATTGATTTTAACAGGGGTTGATATAATTGATGTAGAAGTAACTCATCGACTCAGATAAAAAAAAACTTTGTCAACACAAGACATTTTCTTGGTCTAGGCCCACCAAAAGAAAATCCTGGACAACAAAAGCCTGGAACCTGAGTAGAAGCTTTTAGTTGAACATAGTGCTGGGTAAAAAGTAGGAAACTCACGTTCCACTGTTGTAAAAGCTGAATGTCTCTGCCCACTCCTTGCCAGTAGTTGCCAGTCTGTTAGCCACAATGTTCCTCAACCATTCCATAACTGTTGTGGGTTGGACAAACTTCCAGAGATCTGGATTGCTGTTGCCAATAGTGGTTTCCAAGGCAACCTACAGAAAAGATCATTACAAACCCATTCATACAGCTTTTCCAATTTGCAACAAAATGTAATAGAACAGGATGCCACTCATTACATGGCATAATTTCCAACTGAGCATGGTATATCTGTTATGTATAAACAGCTCTCACCAAGCCACTGCTTAAGATATAAAAGTCATCTCCAGAGAAGATAGATCCAGGGTAAGATGAGAAAGCCTGGGTTCCTCCAGGAACAGCATCATTGTCTGAAAAATATCAGAGCAAAAATGCCATGTCATAAATTGACCCATATTTACACATCAAGGAGAATTGAGGTGTTTAACCATCACCTAGGCTTAAAAGCTTGAAGCAAATAGTAAGGCAATGACAACCTGTAGGAAATATGTTTACAGAGATCAGCAAGGAAATCTAGAACAAGGGCACTGACGTAACCTTGTCAATACATTACCTATTGGAGAAACTCTGAAGGCAAATTTATACTTCTTAATGATGCGCAGCATGGACTGATATGTATTCCAAGTGTCATGTGACACCAGCAATTCCTTGTTTTTGGGCAACAGTTTAATAAGAGCAGAACAGGAGCCAGATCCCACAGTTCGAGTTTTGCTGGATTTGTTCAAAGCCGACTCCAAGTCCTCAAGATCTCCACCCATTTGGAAAAGTCTGGTAGGACAAGGAAGTGGCGGAGTGTATGAGACAAGAGCAACGGGAACAACAAGGCACAGATGTTTTCAATTTACACTAAAAAAGACACTCACAGGAAGCCAAATGGATTGATAGCAAGCGGTCCTTTTGGAAATGATACTTGGTCATTGTAACCGTCCTCCAGACCTTTCAGCTGCAGCAGCGCCAGACGCACCTAGCAGGCGGGAACATCAGGGACAGGTTATTTCTGAGGTTCTGACTGTTTTGCTGAGACTTTTTTAGGGTTTAACACTCATCACATACCTGGTGCCAGTAGGCTGAATGTGGCTGTTCATCTATTTGTTCCTGAACCCATTGTAGATTAGTTGTGATGTAAGCCTTCAGGCGCTCGCAGTAGCCTGACTCAGCAGTTTGGGGCTGACAGTAACCAATTAGAGTGTTCATCCAGTGCTTGTAGATGAGCTAAAGGAAGCATTTATATACACACACACACATGAGAATCACTGAATGAATAAATCACTGGAGAGTAGCAGCGTAGGATTCTTACCTGGGATGTGACAGCAGCCTCCACCGCTCCAGCAGCATAAGCCTGGATACTGTCATTGTAGCGGCTGCTAGAAGTGACCTCCAAGAAAGACCAGCTGAAAGGGGAGACGTGATGACATCTTGACCTCCATGATGTGCTACATTTGAATCTTCATGCAGGTCTTGTGCTTTTTGATACTTTCTACCTTATGTTACCCTTTTGCTGCAACATCATTCCCCACTAATCTCCTATATCTGTGACTTGTCCTTGAAAGTTGCTGTTTTTTGATATTTGTGTATTTCATTGCTAGTATCTCATGGTCATTTGCAAACTGCAGAAATCAACTTTTCAACATTGATATATCTAATATTTTTATTTCAATAAGTTACCTACTGTTCAAATATGTGTTGAAATATGTGGAAAAGCAGGAAGTACGTACTTTTGAGTGAGAAATTTAGATTTTATTTGACTGCATAACTGTTAGCATGGATTGATAATTGTCCAATACTTTTCTGTTCGTCGACAATTGGATCAACAAGTTACAATTTCGGTTCTGAATTGTTTTTCCTATGCAGCCATTATCCTGCAAATTCAAGTCGTTTGTTGGTCCTCGGACCACCCTTTGAGAACCACACGTCTATTGAGCCATATACCTGCACAGGCGGCGTATTACAGGAAAAGTTGTGCATATTTAATTGACCTCCAGTCAGACTTACCCCGATGTTTTGATGTCATCAGTAAAGTTCGCCCAGGCAACAAAATCCTCCCGATAAACTTGGAGGACAGAAAGACGTCCGGTTTCTTTGTCAAGGACAGCGGTGCGGATTTCAGCACGCACGGACACGACGAAAACAAATAAAACAACAAAAACATTCAGCGCAGGAACGAAACTCTCCACCACAGATGTCTTCCTCCTGAACGCCATGATTCCTTTAACTAAATCATATGACGGTAAGGCTGCCCAGTCAGGTGACCAGCCCGCAGGACGTCCTTTCAAAATAAAAGACCAAACGTCAACATATCGCAACAGCCAGAAAAACAAATCAAAACAAAAAAAACTCTCCCGCATGCTCACATAAAACACGCGCGGATATTAGTAGATTTTTACATCTACAGCTATTAGACCCGCTAATTGCTATTGATTCTGTTGAAATAATAAAGATCGTCTTTTTTTCATAGTTTGTGTCAATGGTAATCTATGTCAAGTATTTTTTATTTAATATAAGCTTACATATTGAATAACATTCTTTCAAGTCAATGTCGAGTTAAGACATGGTTGGGCTGATTTACACTGATGACTCTAATCTGTTAATTTAGAGTCCAAAAATGTCCTTGATATTAATGTGTTCTCAACTGATCCTAATGTAAGACCCAATAAAACATTCCATTTAGTAGAACCAGGACCTTGGTGTACCAATGACACACGTTAAAATATAAACACAATAAATGACACAAAGCCTTCTAATTCTACGACAACAAATAAAATTTTATTACAAAATGACACAATGTCTGTTTTATTCTATACAACATATCTGCAATGCAAGAAATCGGAGATGAAAGTTCCACAATACTCCAACCAAGTTGATATCAAATTTCATTTTGTTGAGTCACATTCTTGCACATTAACACAGGGTCTTGAGCCTGGATCTTGTCAAGAAAACAGCAGGGATTATGGATCTCAGTCTTCCACAGCCCCATCAGTTTCCATGGTCTCCAGAATTCCCTCCAGAACCTCTGCTTTTCGCTGTTTTTTGGCAGCAGCTGAAATAGAGAATAAACAAAAAAAATTATAAATAGTGAAGTTGCATCGTTTACCAGATGTCATTCTGTGTGCTGTTCTATGTCGGTTGATTTACTATGAAAATGTTCTGCTGTCTTCCGTCTCAGTGTCTCTACTGTTTCCTCAGCATCAGCCCATTCCAACACGAGGCGTCTCCCGTACAAATGTGTGCTGTGGCACAGAGCAGCAAATGCTTTCTACAGGGGGACAGAAGAGCACAGCATTTATGATGTAGTCACAAATTATAGTCGCATTGCTGTCTCAGACTCAAAATTCATTAAGGCAGCGATGCAAAAAACAGATTCATAGAAATTGCACTAACTTTAGCATCTTGTTTGGTGATGAAGTCAACAAAACCAAAGCCTCTGTGATTTCCGGTCCCAGCTGCTTTCTTTGGAAGACGGACTGTCTTCAGCTCTCCAAAAGTACTGAGAGGACACAGGAAAGAAATCAATTAAGTTCTCCTGTTCTGCATATCTTACATCAAGAGCCTTAACAAAAATAATAATGATTGTAACGCGACTGTTACCAGAAGAGTTCTCGTATTTCCCTGACAGTGGCTTGGAAGGGGACATTGCGCACAAGGATCTTGGACCCTGTCTGCTTCTTCTCAACCTGCTTCTTCTTGCGTGACGACTCCGCAGACCTAAACACACATAAACAGGATAAAAATGACACAAATCATTTCCTGTCTGGGATTCTGGCTGAGCCAACGTGAAAACTTATCCATGATGCGATGATGACATGAAATGAGTAGACTTCTTTGTAAATCTAATACTTGCACTTATTCCTAGTTTTTATTCTGCCATTGTCACATTTTACTCTCTTAATTATCTTATGAGGTAAGGAGACATTTTGTTAACTTGAATCACATCTTACCTCGCAGCTCGTTCGGATATTTTCAGCTCTAGTTGGTGATCGTCCACAGTACAATGCTGGCAGTTGGGAAAGAGGAACATTTAAGACGTGTACGGCTACAAATAAAAGCTGCATCAATAACAATGAGCATATTTACCTGTAGCTGCCTCAGGGCCTTCTGTGCTGCCTCAGCTGTCTGATACTGGACAAAACCATAGCCCATGGACAGCTGCCTACCTAGAATTAAGAAAAGCAGATACCTTTTAACAGCTCTGTAATCTCTAAACATCTGATCAATAAACGCTTACACGTATGAAAACACAGTAACTGTACACCTGGGATAGATACCTGTTTTATCTTTCTTCTTAGATATGGTACAGGACTTTACTTTGCCACATTTGGAGAATGTCTGCAATAAATGAAAAAAACAAAACACAGTTTCATTCACACACTCCCATGACTAAATGCGATTTAAGGTCTGATTTATCTTTAAACTTCACTTACATTTAGTAATTTGTCCTCTGTTGTGCTGAAATTAAGATTCTTAATGAAAAGTGTAGAATGAGGAACGCATTCTTCCTCCTCTTCATCATCATCGTCATCATCTTCCTGCTTCTCCTTTTCCACTGTCTGCTCTTTGTCTACTGTTTGTTTTTCAGAGTCACAAAGATGTCATGGTTATTTAAATGAGCTATTTTTACTAAACTTACCCTTTAAATTTGAGAAAGACTATCATGGACTGTGTAATTATGGTAGTTTACCAGGTTCAGGTTTGGGTGCCAAAAACACTCCAACAGGTGCCCACTCCAGATACAATGGGACGTGATGAAACTACGATATTGAAAGATAGAACAAATAGACTTCAAAGCATTTGTACTCAATAAACTATTATTCATTTACAGATTTTCTGATGGGAAGCTATACACACCTTGCTGTAGGCAAGTCTGGTGAAGGCTCGTTTTGCCTCTGTTGGCTCAAGGAACTCCACGATGGCGGTGAGTCCTGAGGGTGGCAGGAGCACCCTGCCCAATGAGCCATGAGGTGAGAAGAGCGCCTCCAGCTCTGATACCTCCACGCCAGATGGAAGGTTTTTCACCAGAATCACTGTTGTGCTTCTTTCTGCTGCTGCCTGTACACCAGAGGGCACCAGAGGTTACAACCTTAACCAAAGTCTGTGGGTGACGGTGACAGTGAAATGTTTAGAATCAACTGAGAAACAAGCAAAGACAAGTTGAGTTAAAAAAATACCTGACTAAAGGAATCCAGAGACACGCCATTGTCCAGGAGGAACTCTCGAGTCTCTTGGACAATCTGGGTCTCCCCCAGAGCCATTCTTACTGCAAGGCTTCCTTTTGACTCCTGCAGAGGGAGAGAAAAACAATCTGATCTGTAAACATATGTTAAAAAAACTTACTTAAGTACAAAAGGGTCTGTAGGAATATGTGAATTGGAAAAACAGGGTGCAACATTACTCACATGGTCCAGAACTTGGCTTTTTGTGGTGTTGTACTTTTCAGCGATGGCATCTGCCACTGCGCTGGTTCCCAGAAACAGGGAGTTCCAGTTGTGGGAGCTGAAAAGAAACGGAAAATCCATATGAGATAATGCAAACAAAATCAAAGAAGAAGAAGGAGGTGCTGTCAACGTACATACCTGGAACTTAGAGCTTTATTTTTAGCATCTTTTTGGCGTTTGTAGGATGAAGAGCCTGGGCCACCAGCGTCTTCAGTCTTCTCCTTCTTCAAGGTGGAAGGAAGCAAATGAAGCATCCTACCCTGAAAAATGTGGAATAAAATATCTACAATCTTAAATTCTATTTGTATACGAAGATGCTCTTTTAAAATGTCTGTGTGACAATGCAGATATTACAAAGAAGATTCAAAAACCAGTTACAGGTCAAATACCTGAAAAATGTGCCCATCCAACTGAGCCAGAGCGCTGACAGCATTCTCAGGGATCATGTAGGTTATAAAAGCAAATCCTTTAGGCCGTTTGGTAAGATTGTCAATAGGAAAGAGCACCTCAGATAAAGGACCTACAGAGGGAAGAAACAACATCAACCTGACTGTTCTAGAGGATGAAAAACTGTGTTTTTACAGTATGCGTACACTCACCATGTTTAGCAAACAGATCTTTGATTTCCTGCTCAGTGCAAGTGTAGGGAAGGTTTCTGATGAACAGTCGACCTGACTCTGCAACATCTTCCTCCTCCTCATCCTCTTTCAGCTTCCTGGTGAAGCTCCTGTCGATATCTTCCTCCTGTTTGTTCCCTTTGCCCTTGTCCGTCCAGTTATTCACTTGAAAGACCTCAATGTAACGCCCTCCTGAAATCACACAGAGGCAAAGTTTTTTTCATCAAAGCTATGAATATACACAGAAAACACACAATGGAAGTTACACAGTGACTGTGGACCACCCGTATCACCATGTCCCCTTGATGAGGACAATCACCAATGTGCGATGCACTGAAAGAAGACTGCTTTGTATGTTACATACCCATGTAGTCATTATTCTTCTTTAACGCCTTTTCCACCTCTTCTTGGGATTTCAAGTCCACATATATGTATCCTGAAATATACAGATATCTATGGTGATATAAATGCTATTTACATAACATATACAGCACATCTAGTAAATTGTTGTACCACCAGATGTCTTAAGTATGATATGTTGTACAAGTAAATGTAGAAATGTTTTAATTCCCATACCTGTTCGATTACCATTTTCATTCTTCCTAATCCTGATGGCTACAGGCTTGAGTGGGGTCATGAACTCTCGAATTTGTTGCTATTGGTGTTACATTTAAAAAAAAGTATATATAAATAAAAAATTTAAGACACAGTAGCGTTAAGAAAGTAGACAATAACTATTTAAAAAGAATTATCTTGGACGCTCACTTCTTTAACACTGAAAGGTGCTCCTCTCAATTTCACTGTGAATTCTGTAGTTGGCCCTGTCTGAAAAGACGAGATGGACAGAACAAACAGATGTGAGAGGTATATATGTTATAATAAAGGGAGAGAACAAAGTGAGCTGCATTGAACAGCAATGTTTAACAGGAAGATTTATGTGAGCAGTCACCTCTTGCTTAGCGGTTTTCTTAACTTGCTTCGTATCCTTGTTAGAAACTGAAGTTTTTTTCTTTGAGAGTTTTTCTCGGTCGCCACTCTCATAGTCACTGTCTACCTGCTGGACAGGCCTAGATTCATTATCTTTGTTGTCATCATCTTCACCATCACCCTCCTCTCCACTGTCCTCCAAGGTGTCTTCTGTCTGTGCCACTTTTGAGCGCAGGTAGTCCATATCTGACAAGCTGGATTTCAGTGCCTCTTTAGTGGTGCCTGAAAGCAGCAACATAGGTTAAATCTGGAAAATGTGCAGACGTACAAAAGACTAAGAAGATGACAGCATTACCAACCTTCAGCTTCGTTGATATCATCATTATCATCATCATGATCCTCTTCCTCATCTTCTTCAGACTGATCAGAATCAAAGTTGAGGTAATCGTCTGAGGTTGGTTTCTTCTTCTCCTGAATCTTTGTATCTCGGCTCTCAGGGCCTGCTGATTGCTGCACTGTGTCGTTGGCCCAGGTTGGCGCTTGGCTGCGATTCTGATGCACTGACATGAACTCCTTGAATCCCTGATCATCCTCCAGCTGACACAGTCAAGTGTGCACATATGAAAAAACAATCATTATCTATGAGGTAACAGGATCAAAATCATGGACAGATGGACACGGCAATTCAAAAAACTTAGCATTAAATGTAAAAGCGAGAAAAGTACTGCTGATCCTACTACAACAATTTTTATGAAAAAATTAATAATATTGGACAAATTGACAACATGATGACTCACATTTGTCAGTATGCCGTCAGCTTCTTTTTTCTGTTTCTTTTTCTAAAGGACACAAAACATCAAGAAATAAACAGTATAAGTCTCTGAATGACATTACAAGCAATTGCAAGCAAGAAATGATTTACAAAATGAATTTTAATAGGATTTAGCTCGATTTGAACGATGTCATACATATAATCACAGAGACATTGTTTCTCTGGAGAAAAGTTGGAGGCTTTCTTACAGGCATATTTACTAAATGCCCAGCAACTCTCCAACAGAGACGTTACATTTGGAAAATAAGAAAATATTTGTGGGAAATTATTGTTACTGTCATTTACTTTAGTCCTACTATCTTTCTGCGTACTACCTTTTTGCGGTCGTTGTCAGTTGGCTGGGCAGCGACAGTGGATTTGTCCTGGCTGGAGCTCTGAGTGTGTTTGCTCCAGGCTTTTGCTTTCGTGGGGTCTCCAAAGGCTTTACACATTTCCACCTGAAATCATAGACACAACTTCGGGTTCACAAGTTGGAAAAAGAATTTGACTCAGTGTTTGTTCACCCTTCACCTCCTGCAAGGGCACTTTGTACTATGGGGTCAAGCACTAGTCAGCTAGAGCTACAGTCAATCTGGAGCTGTGTTGTTAATGACCTTAAATCTTAAGGACAGAAAGTTGTCCACTTTTTTAAGACAGGTGATCTTTTTGGGAGCCTTACGGTCACATCCCGAGTAACAGAATTGACATACCAGACAGATACAATCTGTTTATTGGTGATTAAAAAAGGGTGAGCATGAGAAAAGGAGAAATATTCTATTGTTCACAGTGAAACGATGAAGAAAGTCTTCTTTGATTCTCACACCATTTCGCACCACTCATCTGGACCAGGAACTGCCAGGACTGATATCAGCTATATCAGCTACTTCCATCAAGTCTCGTAGCCGTAGTCTTGAGATGGCTGTAGACTACTGGTGTAAATGCGTGACAGTGACAATACGTACCGTAACTCTGGATGTGTCCACGAAGGTCTTGTTAAAGTGTTTCAGAGCTCTGTTTGCATCCTCCTCGGTTTTGAAACCGACGAAGCCGAACTTTCGGAACTTGCCATCCTTCGTGAACTTCAGAGAGCAGTCGGTCACGGTGCCAAAATCCGCGAACATCGACCGGAATCTCTCATCCTTCATCTGTACACAATCACATTTTCAGGAGGACCGAGACATTAAACACGACATGCTGTATGTTCAGCTGTGAGAGCGTAACTTACCCCATTAGGAAGGTTTTTAACGATCAGTCTCGACATAGTGAGCAGCTGTAAGTCCACAAACTTATTAATAGTTTGGAAATTCGGTATATGTCAACAAACGAGCATGGAGAAACATCTAGGTCGCCATGTTGAGTGGGCTGAGCTAAACTCATCCGGGTGATCGATCAGGCCAGAGTAATCGAACCAACACGCAAGAACACGCCCATAAGGGTAAAAAAAATCAAACTTTATTTATCAATGCAAACTTCACGATACAAGCGAGATATTTTGTTTACATATTTCAATTATTATTATTATTATTATTATTATTTTGTGAAACAATATAATCAAGAAATGCCATGCAACGCACTCTCTCAAAACTGTTTTAAATGCACAATGATGTAATATTTTTTCTTTTTTTTTTTTTACCGCGACCTTGTCATGGATTAGCGCTGTAAATAATCGAGGGATGTTATTCTGCACAAAAATAAAGAATATAAACAAAGATGTCTGCTTTTGCAAACGAGAGCTTCTTTGAATTTGTGTTTGGATTTAGTTTCGCAAATACACTAAGGATTGGGTGGAAAGTCTGTCGGTGTTATGTTACAGCGATTGACCAGTCACGTAATAATAACGGCAAAACACTTAAGTAGACCTGGGGTAATAATTAACACACAGCTAAAGTAGACCACCCTTGATGATCAAGTATGATATGTAACGCTGCAATATTTTTTTGGGACAAAATTTGGTACTGTTTAATATTTTGCTAAAAACTGTACAAAAACTAAAACATACTGGCACAAATATTGTTCAAGAATGCAGTATTGTGACATATGCACGTACTTGTTTTGTGCTGTACTGTTTCCTCCATCACTGCTCAAAGATCCCTTTGTTCTCGGGTCACATGCCTTGCTGTGCGGTTTGGAAACCATTAGAAAGTGAAGTATAAGTAGAAAGTAGAAAATCTACTTTGAATGCTTTGACATTCATGAGTTGTTTTTTTTTCAGGGGACTAACAGTAACAAAGTAAATACACATGAAAAATGCAGGTTAGCAGTCCATCAAACAAGGTACCATAATTTACAACACAGTATCACTATAATGTTGTACTACGCAACACTGTATATTGTGGATGATTGTGTCATAAAGATTCCCAAGTTACATTTTACAGAGTTGTTGACAATAGTACAGTCCTTGGTGCATCAGCACGGGAGGCCTCCTGCCTGTTCCTGGGCTGGAACATATTGTGGATTTCAAGGAAAGTTTTGTTCTTGGTTTCAGGAACAACAAAAAATATGTATACCGTCACCAAAGAGGAAACGACCAAGAAGACCAGGAAACAATATTGCTGTAGTCCGATCTGTGGGAGTAAAGCAAGATTTTTGAGTTTTCGTTCTTAATTAACTCATATATTGTCATTTTTACTGTGTGCACCTACCACAATAAAAGGAAATAACATGCTAATGAAGAAGAAGCTGATCCAGTTCAGAGTCAGAGTGAATAGGATGCAGCAGATGCTCATCAGTGTGTAGCCTCCAATGATGAGCACTTTCCTTCCTAGGGATTCAATAAGCATGCCCTGGAAGACACGCAGCATGTCACAAGACCAAAGACTTTCCATTCAAAATCAGCATGATAAATTGTTGATTTGATCCTGTGTGTGTGTGTGTGTGTGTGTGTGTGCTTTCAAGTGGGGTAGTTTGCCATTCCTGCATTCCTGTTATTTTGCACTCATACTTACACACGTTAAGGCTGTGAGACATTCACAGACACCAGTGCCCATAGTGGCATATGGTATTTTATTACTGGGAATGCCGGATTGTTTGAAAACGTAATCCGCATAGAAGTAAATCTGCAGCAAACAGAAATAAAAGTCAATCAATAAAAACATGCACAACTTGCAAGATCGTTGGTTAAAATGCTTCAGTCTACGCAAGTTCTTAGTCATCCAGCTCACTTTATAATCTGGAGGTAGAGGTTCTAAACAACATGGATATATTTCTTTTCAGTCATTTAAGTAATATCTGTGGTTCTGAGTCAGTGGTGAGCATTAATTCTTCGTAAGTTTCACACTCACGGCCAGGTGATTATTTGAGTCAAAATGATGTTGCAAATTTAAATACTTATTATTACTGATTATTATACATTCAAAGTAATTGTACTTTGGTATTTATAATATAAAAGAAACAGTAGTATTTTGCAAATACTACTTTTACTCTGTCAATCAGAAGATTCTATGACAAAGACCAAATAAACACCAAATAAATGGTGCAGATGTCACAGTGAAGACCAAACAGATATCATCCGAAATGTACTTGAGATACTTGTGTAACTAGCAGATAAATGGCTTTTACTCAAGTGTGTTTTCTTTCTCATTTTTGAATGGCTTATCTCTGCTTTCACTCACATACAGCTTGGTAGACCTTTATCCTCTACTGCATGACCGTCACGTGAGACCTGTTGGAGCCATGAGTGTTACATAACTGGAGGTGCACATTGCTCGGCAAATGAAGAGTCAACGACTCATCTGACCTAAGGTAGAAACAACTCTCCAACAAAAAAGCCGTTTCACTGCCCAACACTGACTCAGACCTGACATTTGGGATGAGTAGCAACACTAAACAGCAGCTCCAGTCGCATTTAACTATGATTACAACAAATATGTTTACGTTTATTGAGCACACTTAATCTTTTTTTGTCACAATCTTGTGTCTCCCCGGTTCTGTTAAGAGGATCTGTAGAAGAGACAGTGCAGAGCGTCAGTGCACTTACAGCATTGATGCCATTCAGCTGTTGAGCCGCGTTTAGCAGGATGATGGTGAGAAGCTGCCAATGCAAGCTGTGGTCTGTGAACAGCTCCCAGGGTTTTTTGGCCTGTGTTCCTAATGAAGCTGCCCTCTCCAACTCCATATCCTCCCTTTCCCTGTTAAAGCCTTCTTTATTGTGCAGTTGCTTCAGGGCTGCAGGCAAAATAAACAATTCAGTCGTGTGTGTGTGTGTGTGTGTGTGGTTTTATTGAGTTCTTGACCCACCAATCTCATCCGATCACACCGTGGGAGCTTTTAAGAAGACTTTCTGTTTGTTTTTCTAAAATCATGACAAAGCGATTAGATGATTATAGTGTGGGTGACCTCCCGACCTGCAGGTGACATGCTGTCTCTTATGTGTTCACGTGTAGGAGTGTTTTAAGCTTTTCTCCAAAATGCAAATCCAAAAACTTACAAATTGTAAAATCATGAAGTGAAAGTAGTGTTCTAACATTATTTACCCAAGATACAGCCGTCATCGTCTCCCTTGTCAATGAGCAGGTATCGTGGGCTCTCCGGGAACCAGGGCAGAATGAGGAGCTGCAGGAAGGCTGGGATACATGTGGTGGAAAGCAGGATGGGCCAGTGCTCCTCTTTGCCCAGTAACTCTCTGCAAAATCAGATCCTTTTAAATGATGACATCGGGCAATAGTAATTCCAAAAAAAAAGAAAACGAAGTAATGCAAAAAGTTCAGGTTTTGGGAACTTTGTTCAATGCTTACTTCAGTCCCATCACTTGTCCAGTCAAGATTCCACCGGTGATGAAAATAGAGGTTCCCATTGCCATGGAACCGCGAAATGCAGTGGGTGCTATTTCCCCCAAATAAAGAGGTTGAACACAGAGGGCAACGCCTGGAAACATTACAAATGAGCATTTCATTTATTTTGATGTAATCTCATTTTATTTATATAGAGACATGTTCCCTTCAACTTGATCTCACATTTTTGTTTTTATTGGGAAGTATTCAAGTATATTAGTGAATGATTTACCTGCCTGTACTCCAGTGAGAAAACGTCCAATGACGAGTAATTCATATAATCCCGTTGGATAACTCAGACCCATCAGGAGTGCAGCCATTAAGGCAAATGCGTTATTGGCCAACAATGTTCCTTTCCTGAAGTAATAAAGTTACACTGGTGGAATATATCTTTATTACAAAATTGGAATCTGAAAAGGAAAATGAATCTTTTCATATAAAAAAAAAAAATCTTGTTCATTTCTTACCTCCCCAGTTTAACAGACATAGTCCCGCCAACAGACGCTCCTATAAGCCCTCCCAGTGTGAACATAGATACAATTGTGGACCAGAGTAGAGTGAGGGCGTTTCCTGATATCTCAGTTTGAAAACGCTGCTGCCAGGTTTGGTTGATGAAGTTCTGCACATGCTGGGGACAGAAAATAGCAAAATCCACTCTCAATCTCTCAACAATATCTTTAAAATGATACCCAACACAATCAAGATAAACAGAAATTTAAGGAAAATCATACACTCAATATCTTAAAACAAGGGTTACTATCATTAATTTAAGATTTAAATGAACAAAAACAATTTTAGAGCCTTTATATACACATATTAAAATTGAGCTAGTATGAAAAAACATTTGTGAATGTCAACTCAGACAAAATAAGAAACTAAAAGGTTTAGAAATGCTCATGTTAAAAGTCTCATGATGCAGAAACACTTATTGTGAATAAAAACCTTTTTTTTATGTTGAAGAGTAGCAGATCAATCAACATCATGATCATCATTACAAAATCTTACTTAAAAACTTTAAATCAAAGAGATAACACTTGGATGTAAAATAATTTTGAACCTTACGCACATTTTATCTCAACAAATACTAAGAAGAAGCAGGTATTAAAAAGTCCACATAATGAGTGTGTTCGAATTCATTTTTCCCAAATACAGTGCAGGAATGTTGGTGTTATTACCACAGTGGGAGCGTTTATGACGGAAATGTTATATCCATACTGGAATGTTCCTCCTATACACGCAGAACAGGCAGCCAGCAGAAGGGATTTGTTTGGAAACTGTAGATAAAAGAGAAAAACAGAGATTCATGGAGGTAAAGAAACCTTTTTATCAACGGAAACACACAATGCAGTCCTTTAGATAGGATAAATCCCTTACCTTTTGTCTCCACTTGCTTTTTGGGAGGTTTTTACCAAGCAAAGGCTGGTATTCATGTCCATTTTCTTTTGGCATTTTTTGTTTTAGTTCAATGTTTCATATTTCCCTCAGTGTCCTGTCTTGTGTAGAGACACAGACCCTCTTCTCAACAAGATTCACAGACGTGACTATACCGGCACACAAATCAACTCATGTCACATCGTGATCACAGAGCATGAAATCAGTCCCCCATGACAACGCCTTCACAGTCAGCCTGAACCAGCAGTCAAACTAATGCAGCTCCTCAAATACATGACCTCTCTGCTCTGTGTATCTTCTACAATCCATATCACTGAAATGAATGTAGATGACATGCAAAACTACACACAACCTCCTTAAAATAATAACACTACAATTTATATGTGAGGATCATAATTTATCAATCCACCTTCCCATACATGTAGATTATTGCTATTGTTTAGTTTTAGTTTTTGTGTTTTTACATGCGGTTGGTTGTGCATTGTGCCCAATCCAGACTTAGTTATCACATCTTTTTTGTACATCTTCAGACACCATAAAGTGAATATGAATTGAACCCTAGCAATGTTTGATTATGAGAAGAACATTACTTCTCTGTGAAAATGAGGATATTGTCATAGAGTATAACATTAATTAGCTGTTGATGGAATAATATAATATATGCACATTTATGGTGATCACTTTAAAAAAAGTCACAATGCTTTTTTATTATTTTCAGACAAAAAGCCAAATTATTTTATGTTTGCATATCATCGTCATCTCGTCAAATCATTGTGCATTACATCCAAACTATATTCAAGAATCCTAATCCAGAGATTAGCATTAACCTACCTTTTTCTTTGCCTCCACAGATCCTTCATCAGCCAAATCCATTTTAAACAATTACTGAAAGTGCTGCTCGTATGACTGCTTTATATTGGATGTTTCCACTTCAGTTGGGAACACTGGGCGCCTGTTGTCAGGTGCAGCATATGATCTGAGCTCCAGGGAAGATATAGACAATGAACTCACCAAAACACGTTGCCTCTGCTGGGTCCCCAACATGAGGATTGACCCAAATAAACAGAAACCACTAAATTGATCCTTTGTTATCTAAAGCGATGATTCAGAGCTTTATCTGACAAGATCGTTCATTATTCCATAGCGAGATGCCTGAAAAGATCACAAATCACTTATAAGGAGAAAACTACAGGAATAAAATCAAAATCTATACCAAAAATATCAATTGGGTGACTATTGAATTTGATCACTTACCTCCCTTTTGTTGATCCAACATTCAAAGCTACGACACAAAGAGTGCAGTTCCTATTATGATCCAAAAATTTGAACGACATACAAGTCAGGATCTTTGATCTACATGTTATGAAAACCGGAATGTGTGGATTAGACGACTTGGAATCTCTTGGCACATTTCCAAAGGCTTAGAGAACAAACTTTACTCATGATTCAACCTATTGAAGTCACAGATATTGTTACTGGCTTTTAAGTTCTCTCAAACTTGTCATAACATGTAGAAAGAAAGAAAAAAGACGAGATTTTTATATTTTACCGTTTATTGTATGTTTCTTATTTGTGAAATGTGTCATTTCTTAAAAATGTAATAAGGATAGAAGCAGACTGACCATGGAATCCTTACTTGCTTCACACAACTGATACAGAGCTGCTAGAGGCACACAGATGTCCAGAATATCACTCACTGCCTTTGTTGTTCCTTGCATCAGCTTTTTTGAGTTTAGACAGAAAAAGCTGGCCTCTACTGGTAAAAGTTCAAATGGAATTATAAGAATGAGAGTGAAGCGCTCTATGACGTAATTTTTTCCTCACCCTCGATTTGAGAACTACTTGGGCAGTCAAAATTTTATGCATTTTCAAAGCAGAGTTTATTGTTTGTTCTGCAGCCTGAACTAACAGCAATATAGTGACTTTCACACAAAACAGGGAGAGAGAACACATAAATGTTCCGTGTGATATTAATTGGCCAATCACTTCCTGGACGTTAACCCCCTTCCCCTCACATCTACCATATTGGAAAAGCTTTATTAGCATCTATATAAAGAAGCTTTTTAGTGTATGCAGTTATTTTTGTACTATTCTGTACTATTTTTGTACTATTCTCCATTGCTTTTTGTTAATTATTTCGATGCCAGTTTACTCCTGTACATTTTTTATGTGTTTTACCACATCGTAACTTGCCATTTTATTACTGTTATCTATTATTTATCCTCATAAACTGCTTCACACTTTTATCCCTACCCCATTAAATCAGTCGAAGCATGAAAGGCCGATTAGTGATATCAGGTTTGACCGCAGGGGGCGCTTCATCCGCACAGGAGAAGCCTGTGCAACACTAAAACTCTTCCCCCTGTGCAGTAACGGAGAGGTGAGGCGGCCGGTTGGTGTGTCCATCATGTCGGGCAGAAAGACCCGGTCCGTGGCGAACCCTCTGGAGTCTGCGATCACCACACCGAGTGAGAGAATACTGAAAGAATGCCACAGTTTATACGTGGACAGCGAACACGGTAAAGAGCACTACTGTGGATTATGAGTGTGTTTTATACCCAAACAAGCATGTGGATCTGAAGTGTTATGTAATTGTAAACTGTCTAGGCCGACTCGGGCTGAAGTTCAACGGAACCAGATGGAATATTTGGGGGTACAGTTAGTAACGAAACCCGGACAGAGGGTGTCCGTCTGTCAGTGTCTGCCTCCAGCGTGACATCGAATTCTCTCCTCTACAGACTTCAGACTGACAGCTACAACGTTCGTAACGTTTATTTAAAATTTTTAAAAGAATTTGATGGGAATGTTTAACTAAAGGGAGCGTTCCAAATCCCCTAAGAAAACTTCCAGGGGAACGTTTCTGTAGCCCGAAGCGCGGAGTGACATTTAACACGATGAATGTACTGCAAAACTGCGTTGATGCCCATGGTTTGGCTTGAATGAACTAATGAAAATCAAGCTTGTATTGGCTTTAAAAAGGTTTGCCTGTTGATTTACCGTGTCTTCACTCTTTGTGACAATATAATATTTATTTAGGTACATAATTCATATTCAGGTCGAGCAACCTCTACATTTTGGCTGCTCCTACTTTATTAATCCCTTAAATGCAATCAATAAGACTATATTTAGCTATTTTAAAACAAACTTCATTTAAGATAATTATGTTGTTAATTATGTTTTACTATGAATGTAACTATATTTACTAAAAACAATTCTTCACACTGGAAAAAAAATATATAAAATTGCACATTAAGTCCGGTGTTTTATTGTCACTGGTGTGGTCTTCAACATACTGACTGAGGGTGGGGAGGAGGAGGAGGAGGATGAGGATGAGCTGGGGGTCCGACGTCTGCAGCTGTCATACAGCAGATTGTAAGAGCTCGCAGGCTTCTGCAGCATCGACCGACGGCGGCATGTAGGCAGTTATCGCGATGATGTGCGAGAACTCACCTGGGACGTAACAGGACGATGCTAACGGCTAGCAGCTCAATGTCTTTAGTGCAGTGCAGCTCTTTAACACATAGTTTTGTAGAAATCTGTATGAAATGATCGTCAATACATATTAAATAAAGACTTAAGAATTTAAATTCAATTTAAAATTAAATCTTGAAAAGGGATAGTGCAATGGATTTTAGGTTTTTTATAACATAACCTCTAGAATTATGAGATGTGCTTGACTTCTGTAATAGTTATATTCATTTAATAATGTATTATCAATGAATTTACCAGTGTGTAATGGATTAACATGTTTAAGATAGAAATAGCAATGGTGTCTAATAACTTTTGTATTGTAGAAAGCAAACTGAGGATGATATTGTACTGTATGTACGTAGTCCTCCTATGATTAATCTTATCATTCATGTACAAAGTATATGAAAAAAAATCGTAAAAGTGTTTCGTTCTGTGTGTTTCAGGTCTCGTGAAAATTGCTAGCAGCTTAGGACTCCGGATTTTGCCTCCAAGAAAGAAAATTATTGTGACAATAATGGGTAACCATTCTGCTGGGAAGAGCTCCTTCATTAACTGGTAATCTGCCCTATTCTTATCGGGATCTGTTTTTAGGGAGGGATCATGACATGAAAATGTCAATACTTCTGAGTATTTTTTTGCTTTGATACATCTCACGTTGCGGTCCTTGCAGGTATGTTGAAGAGCACATACAGAAAACTGGCGTTGCCATTGAAACGCAGGGTTTTACCTTCATCACAAGTGGCCGTAAAAGAGAATCACTGACGGTAAGAACAGCCTGTTTGACTGCAGAAAGACCAGAGGAATGAATTCTTAAACTTTAATTACCAAGCAATGCGTCGCGTTGAGAATGCATGAGAATTACCTTTCTAAGTGATGTATATGACTGTGTTGCTTTCTTTAAACAGCAGTATTCCATGTTCAAACTGCACTTCTTCATATTGTTTTTTTAAACTGCAATCATAAAGGTTAGTGAAACAATTTGTTGGATGTCATCATATATGGATGGCACTCCGGTGACGTCTCACTCTGTATGCTGCTCCAATGAGGGGCTTGGTCCCACAGACACCCACAGGCGTCTTTGCAGCATAGAAACAGGCGAGCAAACACACCGTCTCTCTCTACCTTCCCTCATCCTTCCCCTGTGCTTATCAGTTCCTACTCTGCGGTGGTTAAGGTGATTAAGATGAATAATACATTTGCAGCTGGGGAACTGACTGCATTGTATTCGATGTACAGGAAGGGCTTAAAGCAGGTGTATTGAGCTGCAGCACAGCAGCTGGAGCAAAGACTGAGCAGAGTACATGTAGTACTAAGATGGTGACGACTGTTAAGCAAACTGCAGATTTACACCTCTCTTCTTGTTAATTCTCTCAATGTGTTCTTTGCTCTTTCACAGGGGAATGCAACACTTCATCTCTACCCTCACTTTCGACCTCTCCTCGAGTTTAAAGGTAAGGCGTGCCTCTTATTGTGGAATCCCATCAGAAACTGCGGGGCTCAGAATTAGAACAAGGGCTGCACAATCAAAGTCGTGATGTGAAAATGTCTAGTTGTTCAATAATGATAGGTGGCAATTTAGTTAAATAAATGCCTGGATGCACTGCATGTGCCAGAGAGGAGGAGCACGTCTGTGCTTTATATACTCCATTCACTTTGTCCTGTATGAAATACAATATGGACTATAAAATCTTATTAATAATCATATACCATGCATACACCACGATGAAGACCACGAAAAACACAGTTCTTTCATTTTGGGATGCAGTATTTTTGTTTAACTAAATACTTAAAACCGTTTGATACCATAGCAACCTTATGCATTCAGTAAAATTGCTATATCAATAATCCCAGTATGATGTTTTGGCATAATGATGTTGGATTTAAATGGCTGTGCAGTGGTACATGTACAAATTCCAAGTTAGTAATTTACCCCTTAACATTAATGTCTAAAATTAAAATGAATGAACTCACCCTTCATATGTGTACATAACATAGGGAAAAATGATTAGAGGAAAATATCTCCATTGCATTTTTTTCTGAGCAGAACTGCAATATTTTACATATTTCTGTGCTAGTCTCAGAATTTAAAATCAACACTTGGACACAGTTTCAAACACCAAATAAACATGATTCTTACCTTGTTCCAACATGAAGATAATCAAAAGAAATTATGCAGCCAAATAGCAACTTGAACACAACAAAGAGCAGCATGCAGAGAGGACATCAGCCACCAGAGTGAAAGGATTCAGGTTAATTAGCACCAGCTGATAGCGGTTGTTGATAGTTGTCATTCAATGTGGTTGATCACCCTTTCAAATCACAATATCAGTGAGATATTTATCTTCAAACATACATACAACAATTTTATTGTAAAATTCATTAGCTGTTTGACCCTGTGCACTGTTTGCATTGTTTGTTTTCTCTGCTGGGATCATGATGAGAAACATCAAATATTCAGGAGAGAATATATTGATATTATAATGCGTTTCCACAGTGACAAAGGCACCAACAGAAGCTGCTTTCATAGTCCAACAGGCGTCGAATGTAATCGTGAGCTACAGAGCTCTAGGATCTTTGTTATTTGTGATGGTGCTCTGCTTTGTGGTCGATGGACTATGGTGTGCGTGATACTGTCTTGCAAAGTCACTGTGGATGAAAGCAAACTCATATTCAAACTCATCATTTATTTGAGAAGCTACTGAATTCTCGTTGGGTTAAAACACTGTTGTGCTCGTTAGTTGGTTTTGTATAGTTACCGCAGGTTATGCGTGTTTTTTTTGTGCTTTGATGGGGCGTAGATGCTTCACCTTGATGACTAATGCTCAGCTCTGAGTCATAGCTACAGAGCATTAATCTATGTTTCAGACCAGACTCCTGCTGTTATCACAGCACTTTTTTGTCTGAGATCTGCAGTTTGCGATTTTGCACCTACAGAACAACAACCTGGAATAGGAAGAATATTGTTGTAAGACAATTCATCTTGGCTCTCTGTGCGTCAGCAGTGGTCATATAGAATCTGGGTGTGCCTGTCTGAGTGAGGCTTCGGAGTGGTGGGGGCAGTAATGTATGTCTGTGCGTTGACACTGCGTGGAGAGTGAGGGTTCACTGGGTGCGGACTGGAGCGCTCACGGCATGGCGTGTGAGTCACACGCCCCATCGACAGCAGTGCAGTGGAGTCAGGAGGAGCTGCTGAGAAATGTCACAGCCATTAGAGACGCACAGCCCAGGCTCCAGCAGCAGCAGCAGCTCAGCTCAACGGGCCCGAGCCATCTCTCCTGGAATATAACGAGGCTTTTTATTTAACTTCATCGCCACCTCAGGAAATACTCTTATCTCGGGCAACTGGTCACCTGTCACAGCAACTGAGGATGACTCATCAGAAAATATCTTTTCTAGGAGCAGCTGCTGATCATACAGTTTGTTGTCTTTTGGGATATGCGTAGATATGCTTAGGTCTTAATAATTTGTTATTCATTCCATATCCTCTCAACCTGTTGTCAAGACTGTAAACCTGTGCTGGAAATTATTATTTTATTCATCAAATTATTAATTGTTACTAGATGATGTAGATTTTTGGCTTTGGTTCTTGCTCATTCCTCATTTTTTGCCCCTGCACACGTATTTGTCCTCATTTTAGTTTGACTGGTGTAGTCCAACAAGTTCTTTTTTAGTCTTGGTTGATGCAGCATTATTGGAGCCTTTGCCCTTTTCCACTGTGCATGGGATCTCCAGGGTAGCCTTCTCACTTACAGTCACTTGAGGAACTTAGCACCCAATGGCGAGTATCGCTCCCGTTTCCTTTTCACCCTTCAGGAAGCTGAAAGGACTTTCTTCAGTTAGAGCAGCTGTCACAGAATGATGAAAACGTTTACGTCAAAGCTATTTGTTTCAGATTTTACACAGATAAGGACAATCTTTATTTGCTTAGTAGTTATCCCAAGATTTAACACTCCTGGCCAGTGATAGTGTAAGCTAGTAGCCAGGTTGTGATTTTAAGTGCAAGCTCTTGGTAATATCTGCTTATATGGAGAATAATCTTATACCAAAGTCATCATGTCATCATTTGATTAACAACGATGGCTCAGTATCTGGAGACGAAAAGGACTAGAACTATGAAAATACACTTTGGAGGTGTGCATTAGAATGCTGATAAATTGGTCATGTGGTCGGTGTAAGAGAAACCATAAGGGAATGCTAATGTGCAACAGCGGCCGTGGTGGCTGCAGCACAAGGCTGTGATTTGTGCTGCCTGTTAACACCTGCTTCTTGCTATGAAATAGCCCCAGTGTCATCCCAGTGTACGTGTGTGTGCGCGTGTGTGTATGTGTGAGCAGAATGGTAGGGGTTGGGTGGGGGTGTTTTGTCAGTACTGGAGTATTTCTCAATAGTCATCCTGTC
>OMNV01027425.1:0-46301 GCA_900303265.1 Brotula barbata | reverse complement strand
TACACATAAAAACATGCTAGTCTGCTTTGTGTACTTGATAGTAGTCTAAATGTAATGGTTAATCTTTATGCTTCAGCCGTATCTATGATGTACGGAAAAAATAAATAAATACAGCCATCGTTGCAGTTTGGCCAAAAACCTAAATTATGTTGTTGTCCCAATATACAGGAGCCGGGTGGTTAAAAAACAAACAAAAAACAATCTATTTGACAGAAGTATGGCTTGACTCAGGTGGGTAGGGATATGCCCCCTTACAACTGGTTGCAACTTTTTTTCCCGGGTGACCTTTTGCATCACATACCAAACAAGCTAGCAAATTTGGCATCCTAGCTAGAGTTTATTCACTTCCTCTATGATGATGACAAATATTCTGTGATCTTGTCAGTTTGTGAAAAGAAACTTAAAATAAAAGGGGGGAAAAAACAACAGTCAAATTATGTTCAATTTTCAATTGTTCAATCTGTTTCAAGGGCAAAAGCAGAATAGCTAACGATGAATTAATCACCCAACTCTTTGACTAATTGTTCCAATGAAAGATCTATTAGTTGCTTATCAAAATAATTGCAGGGTGCACCTCCAATAGCCATCCGATATCAGTGGTTAATGTTCAAAGACACCTTTTACAGTATAAGGCCTGATTTGCAGCATGGTCGGTTATTTGAGATGGCTTCATTCCTTCTCAGTGATTCTACAGACTAAGGATTGATATTCATGAGTATCGAAATATTGTGCGAAAGTTGGTAGCCTAAAAATATACAGAAAGCTGTTAGCAGATGGCTAAGCCATGTTTGTGTTGACCAAACGATGTGCAATGCGAACCAATCAGAGCTGTGTCTCATTTGTATGCTAACTGCACAGTGTCCCATCCACCCAATCTGCTTAAGAACATACAAAAAAAAACAACAGCAGGAACTAATCTAAATTGAGAAGCCTGAATATGTGACAATTTTCCTGTAATCAAAGGGCTCACTTTGTATTTACACACATCATGGACATATACTACATTGCTAATATTGAGTATAGGACTGGGCGATATAGTCTGTACATAATATTGCAATATTTTTAGGTTATATCACCATAAGTGATATATGAGAGATATGTCTTAATATTTTGAAATCTCCTCTAAAGCACTTCATAAATCATCAATTTAAGTCTTTGATGCATACAATCACAAAAGTATGTTGATTCTAGCAGTGCCTGCAATATGCCTGCATCAAAACATTCTTGTTCATATTTATTAGTGGTTTCCATTGCTACCCTGCATGTAAAAATGGAGAAAATCCCAACAATGTTAAATCTAACAAAAGAGTATTTATTATTATTATTATCTCACTTTATCAGTGCTGAACATGTTTGGAAAATGTAGTGTAGAGACCATTACATTTATTTACTGTATTATGCATCAATTGTACTGTAAATGACTTCTCAACAATGTCACTTATCTAGCCTATTTCCTTACATTTTCCTGTTCCTGACGCATCAAGACACAATTACCATGAACCATTATTCCAGTAAGGGACGGGTACATGTGCAGGACAAGGAAAAATAAAGTATTGAATTGGTCAGAATATAAAACTGAGGTGTGTCCATGTGAGTTTCATTTAAGTTAACCAACAACTGAGTAAAGGTAATGTAACAGCTCCGCAGAACTCTGTGTGAGCATGGAGCGTCTGCCCCACCTATATTGAAACAGAAGAGAAACTGAGCACAATCATAAAAGACAGCAAAAAGCAATAGAAAGTCTCACACTGCACTGAAACGAAACAAATGCATATAAATTAGATAAATATGCATAAAACAGTCTGTACTGCCATTGGCTGTCATTTACGGTCATGTTGAGTTTCTCACCACAGGCGGAGGCTGCAGCGCCACACAAAGGGAGCTCAACTTAGCAAATTAAAAATAATTTGCACTCGTTCACGGTAGTTATTTAGCACATCGCACATAGAACAAGCCGCGATACATTGGGTATGTTCAGTATATCACCCACCCCTAATTGACTATGTGCCCTTTAACTTCAAGTGTGTACAAAATCGTACAAAATTCTGATGTCACATTTATGGATGTGTACAGGAAGAAAGAGGAAGAGGGAACATTGTGCAGCCCAAATAAAATTACCCATACATCCATTATGCACTAGTCAGGAGCTCAGAAGATATGGTCTTGTATAGGGCCAAAGAGACCCCAAAAGAACTCAGTCACCATGATGTTGATTTTGCATCAATTCAATGACAAATTGCTTCATCTAGCAACCTACCTTTCATGATTCACAGGAAAGATATGCTCCACCTTACTTTTCTTTTTTAAAAAAGCTTGAATTGTATAAATAGATGGTGCGATCAAACCAAGATTTATGCTCATGCATGCGATGAAATCACTGGTGTTCCAGCCTCAATGAGCTCAGCCCAACCACCAGCAGGACCCTGCTCTCCTAGAAGTGCTTCTGCTTCAATGCCTCCACCAAAGTAAGCTCATACTTCTTTCCCCATTCTCAATGACCACCAGATAGCATCAGTTTGATGTTTCTGCTTAGCAAGTGTATTTGTGTGTAAATGCTACCGTTTAGGTTCTGATAGGAAAATTCAAACTGGCCACATGCTGGCAGGATTTTGCTGTCTGGTGATGTTAAAATAAAAGGCAAGATTTTCAACTCCTGTGGCCAGTGAAATTGCTTTCCTGACTTGGTGATGATGTTACCACTAAGATGGAAGGAATCACATAAGTGTTTGCATAATTACTGGTAACTCTACAAATGGAATGATCATTGCTCATAAAGACTCCCACAGCTTTCTGACAGCAGGATAACAACCTTATTTTTTAAATGGTGTAATCATAGCCTCAAGATCACAGCTTCAAAACTCCTTGTGATAATACACAACTACATTTTGCATTGCAGACCACTTGCAGCTTGAATCTGCAGGTTGATCTAATCACCGACCTACATTCCATACGTACCCCTCTTTAGTTCATAATGGAACTGATGTTGCTCATACAACTGAGAAGTCATACAGAATGAAAGGTCCTGCAGATAGCCTGAATGAGCAGAAGGTTTTTGTTGCTGAACTAAGTCATTTGAGGGTTGTGTTACCTTGGCCTCATTTATTTCCATTGTAAAATTGTTTCCACTAAAGTTGTTGTGACCACAGTCTCTACAGTGACAGTAGTGAGTAGACCGTAACACACTGTAAGACAATAAATACTCTTTTCATGTCCTTGTGAGTAGTGGAGGCAGATAACAGAAGAGCAACAATTCATATTTGCAAAATTAGTCACCATACTCAAGGTAGTCTTTATATTGAGATGAGCTGGGAGTCAATGCATTGCACTTCTTATGACATTTCCGTTTTCGGACAAATAATGAAAAAACCATTGAGGAAGATGAGGAGTGACAGGCACTTAAGTGTATTGTGGGTGTTCCTTGCCAGGGGATCAATACCAAGGAGATAGTCTCCCTTGGGAATAGGGGGTAATATCATTATCCTGCCGCTCACATGAGCACACCTAAAAGTGGATTGCAGCTATGTTTTAAATTATTGAACACTAAACTGCTGAGATTTAATTGATGCACAAAGGAAACCTTTTCTTGTGCAAATATCAGGCTGACATGTAGATATGGTAACTTACGAAGTAGATCTTGAAACAGGATAGATTAATACTTGGTCAATTAATATTTACAAACAATTTTAATGAAGACAAATTGCCCACAATACACATAGAATCTCATGCTTCTGAGCTGCTCATTTGTTATTTATCAATTCAAATTTACATATGAAAAAAATAAAAACATAGCCTGCCAAATATAAGAATGTCCTCATACAAATAATACACATTTGACGGCGCTATACGTTGAACTTGCGTGGAATCATAACAAGGCAAGCATTGTGATTTGTACACAGGACTTTGTAACACATAAATATTAAGACGTGTCACGACGACATAACGACTACTTCTTTTTAGACAAATAAGTAGGAAGACGACTGGTTACTTCTGAACACCATTTTTTCTGTGAAACACTAACGAGTCTGTAGGCCGTTCTTTGAATACCCACGAATAAAACTGGTGGTGGGCTGGGTGGCTCATACCGGCAGGGAGTAGGGGCCGTCTTGGCCCGAAACAAACCAGGTTTACAGTTCATTTGTCTTGTAGTTACACGCAAAATTGAGTACATAGTCAAATCATCTAGCGCCAACGTGATTATTATGTCTGATGTGAAACGTGGTGCTGTTCGAGGGCCGGTCATCGTTTAGCGTGGTTTCGTTTCTCCCTAGTCGCCATCACATCTACGTTAAGCCAGTCAGTGGCCAAAAGCAGCTAACGTTGTGTGAGGACCCACATATCAACCTTTAAGCAGAACTTAAAATCTTTAACTTCCGTGACATGATGACCCACCTGCCACCGACGGACCCTCTTCTGTTGGGCAGCCTGGCTTGTAGTCCTGTTTCGGCCTGGTTTATGGTGGACGAATGTGTGTCTGGCCGGCGGATTACAAAAGCTAGCTAGCCTGCTAACCCAGTTCGGCTAACGGTGGTTAGCTACTTTGCTCGTTGGCAGCCAACAACCCGCTCTCCACATGCACGGCTTTTGTTTCCAGCTTCTGTGCCGTTTCAAGCCGTCAGTATGCCCTTGTCGGTTCGGCTGTTCCTGTGGGAACCGGTACGCGGTCGTCCCGTTGTTCCGTGTCTTTTCCCACCCGTTATCTCGTGTCTGACCGTTTTTCCACTTGAGTGAGGCCCCGCTCGCGCCGCGGCCTGTCGCACAATCAAAGATGGCAGCCCGTGGTTGCCAGATTTATCGTCCGGGTCCCCCCTTTCACGGCGTCTAACGCACACAATCCATCCATCGCTTAGTTTCGTTCAGAATATAACAAGCAGCACAATTTCTGTCCGGTTTTCTGAAAATACATGAAAAGGCTTGAGTTGAGTTGAGTTGTGTTGTGTTTGTTCGCAAGTGTAAAAGCTAAATGGAATTGCTCATTTCTTATCTCTATATATTAAAGTATTTTTCTTATGATTTGAGGCTGTGACTGATGTTACAGGGCTAAATGTAAATTATATGCAACGTTCCATATTGGTCACTTGCAGTACGGGATGTACTGGACACTGAGCCTTTGGACGGCATCATGATGTGTGTGTGGGTGGATGGATAGAGCTTTCTTACTTCGACCTGTTGACAACGAACGATTTAACATTGCACAGCGGCACGTTCTAAGCCTTAACACTCATACAGAAACTGCTGACATCACGTTTTCAAATGATTCCGGTATCTTAACCAGTGACCTCCAATGTATTACTCTCACACTACGGTCTACGAAACCTGGCAACCCAAATGTTAACGACTCATGCGTGGAAGATCCCTTTTTCCGGGGTCCACAGGGGCCTGTCGCTCAGCTCTGTCTTTTAAGTATATTTCGAATCAATATCTATCTGTCTATCTATCTATCTATCTATCTATCTATCTATCTATCTATCTATCCTGCCTGCCTTGTTCCGTTTTCATTGTACTAATTATTCTTTTTGGTCGTTTGTCCATTTTATATTGACCATTCTCCATTGGTGATGGTAAAAGATCTTACATTTATCCGAAAGACTTAAGTAAAATTCATTTTATTTCCTTGATAAGTTTAAAGGCAATGCAGAGCTTGCCAACATCATTGGGCACTGGCAGGACTACAAAATGATCTGACTGAGATTCAGCAAATGAATGAAACAAGATGGGTTACAGAGAGATCATAAACAGAGATTTTTTTAAGCAAACAATTCCAATATTTGTATTTGTAATGAGACAAAAAAGTGTTTCCAAGAAAAGTGTCTTTTTTAAGTATATAAGAGAAGCAGGACTCTGGAACTACCATTAGGTGGCAGCATTTATGTATGTATTTCGGAGAACGTGTCAGTGCCTTTAAGGCTGACATTTATGATTATCACAGACTGTACCTCCCTGTAGGCGGCGATCCTGAATGTGTAGCATTTTTATGGAAAGTCAACGTTACCTGGGGGGTTATGAAAATAACGATTGCCGATACAGATAATTACAGCATGAAAATCTTTTTCTCCTTCTTGTTCTCAGTTTCAACCTCTCACTGGCCTGAATGAGAGGAATCAGATGTTCACCTGTAAGACTTTGGTGAAGGGGAGAAACAGACTTTTTGTTTGTTTGTTACAGGTACAGTACAAAGGTCAGCACGGAATTAAACACTGGCGGCCAGAATGATGGATTTTTTTCCATGATATAAAGTATTCATAACTTGGAAATAGCTGAAGGCCCCAAAAATGCAGCTGGTCATCAGTGCCTCCGATACCTGCAATTGTGGTCACAGAGGCTGGAGCCAAATGAATTCATAATATATTATGTTCTTCTCTTGTGCACTTTAGACCTGTTGTCAAGTTTATTTACATGGCAGAGATACAGTCATGTTTGATCTGTTAATATTAAACAAAGGCATTCAGTAACCTTGCAAAATTCGGCACCGAAGTTAATGTTTTACAAAATGTGAAAAACTGCACGTAATACAATTTTAGGATCAAATTCAAACTAGTGCACTTCTGCATTCAAATTCTTAAGAACAAGAGCAACAGCAATAACCATTTATTCATTATTTATTTATTTATTTATCGTAAAATATGATTACATTTAAAATTGCATTGCAAACACCGCAGCGTGTGGCTGTCCTATCTTTTTCTTCCTGTGATCCTCTGAATTCACCTTAGGTCAGCGAGGGAACAGTGCAAACACACTGACCACAATATAGTCAAATACTGCTATTTCTTAATACCACAGTAATGTGACGATAGGACAACTAACATACTTCACTCTTATAATTCTTGGTTACAAGACAGCGGATTTGTAACATTGCTTCAAGGTAGAATTGAACCTGGAAATGATGTGTAGTGATCATAAACTTAAATTTGGTTGGTCCAGCACCGTCAGTAGAAACTGAAAGCAGTTCTTAAATTTATGAAATCTTACTACGAATTCACTTTAAATACAATTAAAAGCTATAACCTTGCGCTTTCATACATAAAATTTTAGAACACTCAAGAGTGCGCCTCTCTTTATGAAGGCTGTGCAACCTTTCACCTTTGTTATTCTAATAACATTTTTTCAAATGATGAAAAACTGCACAAAATACACAAGGTGCCAAGCAGTAATGGAAAAGGTAAGTTTTGGATTCATGGGGAAACATTGTTTAAGAATGTGATATCACACAATCATCTTTTAAGAATTCCTGGGCTGATGATGCCCTGTTAACTAATAGACAAAACTTAATCAAACATTATTAAAGCTCCAAGCTGAGGTAATAAGAGTATGATCGCCTGGACTCTGTGAACTACGCAATTATTAGGAAGCACAAGCGCCTGCTAGCAAATGTGTCTTGAGTTATAGCATCACGATCAGAGTTGATACATATCAATATCAACTGCAGCCTATTATTTTGCAGGCAGGTACATCTTGATCTTGTCCAGCAGTGCAGGGTGGTCTTGCAGGAATGTAGACAGACTGTTGCTGCTATAGTAAGCAGCCAAGCACAGGACGGAAGCTGACAGAATCAGAGGCCACATCAAAGAGCTCTTTGGCTTTGGTTCATCACTGGGCCTGGTCTGCAACGGCTGAACAATCCTCTCCTGCTGAGTGAGGATGGCTTGACGGGCCCCCGCCCACTTCCCAGGCCCTCTAAGACGAAACTGGTATGGAGTACTGGGACCAAGCAATACATTCAGTCCCAGCCTGGGATCAGTCAGCAGCAGCTTCAGGATGTTGGGTCGCACCCCCAGCTGCTCTGCTATCTCATCCATGTAGCTGACATAGTCAACCTGGATGGTGTGCCTCTGACTGGTGACATACCTGATGAGAGACACATGAATCATAAGAGCTGGTACTTTCTAGATCTAAAGAGTGATTGAGTAAATTTGGCGCACTACCTTCTAGCCATGGCATCCCGTTTGCACTGAATCTCTTTCAGCATGTTATCCATTGAAGGAAGTTTGTTGCAGCCTATTTAACATATGAAAAAGTGTGACTCCTAATCCAAACTGCATTCTTAGACTGGCATCTGAAAAAATATTACCATAATAAATGAGTTGCATCACCTTTAAATACACGTGTGGCCCATCTGGCCTGCAGCTCAGATATGGGCATAATGGCTCCAAGTGGCTGCACGAGGCCAATGACAGCAATTGTGGGGTGGTCCAGCTGAGGGGGGAACACATACTTGTACAGGGACGCCTTGTTCGCAGACACAGGGACCACATTTGAGGCCAGGAAAGGAAAGGAGAAGCTGTAACCAGTGGCAAATACCTGCAAGACAAGGGAGCCATTTTTGTCACTGGTCAACTACTGATTAAGCGATAGAGCGATTGATTTCTCATGAGTGTGTGAGATAATGTATATGCACTTGTTATGACTCCACCTACCACTAAGTCAACATCTTCCACTACGGTCGAATCTTCAAACACCACAGTGGAGCCTTGAAATCTGCAGATGTTGGGTTTCACCTGAACTGTTCCAGATATGATACGGTTTGGCAGCTCATCATTCAGTAGAGGATGTTGGCTGAAGATCCTGCGATTAAAATTCAGACGGAGAAACGCTGATAACACGAAAGGATAGATTCTGCAAGCAGTTAAAGCAAAACCAGACTCAAATTTCAAATTCCCAGTTGCAGCTCCAGAGAACTTAAATAAAGATGATAATTGCACTTATTAATGTTTTTTCCGCATGGGTGCATTAACGTTTGTAACAAATGCCATGACGATTGGCTCGTAAGCTTAGTGACATTTTGCTGGAGGAAAAACCAATGTGTTCAACATTTTACACGCGTGAATGTAATAGTTAAATTTCTTTTCAGTGTCTTCATTAGATTTTACTAAAGGCCTATTGGGCTGTTTTTATTTTAATTAAAACACAACTGAGGGGTAAATTTAAGAGAAGTTAGGGAGTCCATTATGTAGGAATTTGGCTGCGTTTACATCAAAAATGTACGAAATTTGCTAATGGAACTGTAAATTACTACTATTTTTTTATCAAAACTTAAATGATGGCCCTTATATGTCAATGGAAGATTTTGTTATTTCTTATGTGGAATTTTAAGTTCTGTCTTGCTGTGCTATTAAATAAAAGTCACCAGGAACATTTAGTCCTCTTATCTGGTTCCCAAAAATACCCACAGGTTCTCACTGAAGGACAACCACATCATCATTAGAAACAGAAGCCGGGCGGTGGATATATAATTTGAAATGTACTGATGCACCCACCTGTGTTTGGGCTTCAGATTGTACAGGCTGTGATCAAATCTTTGATTGACGCTGCTTTCTGCCAGACCACAGAGGAAACCAAAGGGGAGACTTGCCCGTAGGAAGTTCCAAACCCTGTTGAATTGCAAGTCAATCGGCAAACCATTTCTGCCAATTCGGTAAAAAATCCAGGCTCCTCTTCGCGTGCTCAGGTAAAGCTTTGAAGAGGCGACATGGAGAGACATTTGACAAGTCAGTAATATACATTTTAACATGCATGCGTGCGATCTCATGTTACTAACTCAGTCCAACCTGCTTGGTGACTCTGCTCAGTTCCACAGCTAGGTCTCCTCCAGAGTTTCCTATTCCGATCACCACAACCTTTTTATCCCTCCACTCCTCAGGAGTCTTGTAGTCCCGACTGTGGATGTACTTTCCTGTGAAAGTCTCAATGCCTGAAAGACAGACAGACATGTGGCTACCTCACAAATTGACAGAAGAGCAGTGGCGGCTTACGTTTGAACAAAGTTAGGTGGACTTTGAGTACAGTATCGGCATACATTGCACAACCACATAGGGGAACAGATGTTAAGGTGTGACATAGTTTATGTTCTCCTGTACAGCGTAGCAAAGGCTGATTTGTTTCCAGTTTCCAAGCCTTATGAGCACAGCTGTCTGAAAGGGTTTTACAGCCTACCTGGGAAGTCGTGAAGTGGAATGTTGGGGTGACAGTGATGTCCGATACAGATCATCACAGCATCATAAATGTGTTTCTCCTTTTTTCCATCCCGGCTCTCAGTTTCAACATCCCACTGGCCCGAGTGAGAGAAATCAGACCTCTGCTTCACCTGTAAAACTTTGGTCTGGATAACGCAGAGACAGTTTGCTGATTAAAGCACACAAGTCAGAAAACTTGGACAGCCTTTGCCACTGAGGCGAAAAGCTTCATCATCGTCAGGAATAATGCAAAGCCTCCTTACATTGAAGCGAATGTACTTGGTGAGCTGAAAGCGATCAGCGTACATTCGAAAGTAATCCATGATGAGGGAATTGTGCATGTAGTTGGGGAAGTGTCCCGGGATGGGGAAGTCACTGAAACACATCATCTCCTTGGAGGTGTTGATGATGACAGAGTGGTAGATGCTGGCCCTGTCTGCCTCTGGGTTCTCCTGTAATTAACATACAGGATTTGAAAAAAACACACTCATCCTCACTTTCTAAACACAAACGGGAGTCCACCCTACACACCGTGACCCACCTTATACCTCCACAGACCACCAATGTCATCACTGCTTTCAAAGCACACAGGCTCCAGCCCTTCATCCAGACAGCACTTGATACAGGCCAGACCTGAACTGCCCGCTCCGATCACTGCCGCTCGACGAGTCATCCTTCAACCCTGATATCTGCTCACAAAACAGCAACAGATGCTTACTTTTATTATGATTATGATGATGCTTATGATTATGATGGTGATTATTATTATTATTATTATGTTTCAAAAAATAATAGAGGCGATGTGGAAACTTGCGTTCTGGTAAGTACATTGTGTTTTCGGAAAACAAAATACATCCGTTCACTCGTACAATCAGATAACAAAGTGGGTCAGTAAAAAACAAACAAGTCCAGTTCAAGATACGCCCTGTCCTGAAATGACTCCAGCCCGAGGACAAGCCAAGTTTGGTCGCATTTTTGCGGTTTTTTTCAACTTTTTTCCACGCATTTGCACGGTTGCATTCCAAGCCGAACGACAGTATAAGGAAGATGTTTACTTTATTCGCCCCGCGTTGAGACTCAGACGTTTGCAGCAGGCTGTGGGGCTGCACGACGTGGAAAAACACTACAAAACATCCGGAGTTAAGGTCGACTGTTGGTAACTTTGTGGATTTTATTCGTCTTACCTGATGCTTGTGGAAGAAAAGACCCAACTTATTCCGCTCCAACTCGATGCCGTTCGGGGTCGTTATAACGCAAACAGCGACTCGGCTCACTTCGACGTCGACTGACCGGAAAACGAAACGATGAGCTGGAGTTCCGTTCGCCTCACGGTCCACAATCTCCCTGTCATGACAGTAAAACAGTGGAAAACGGTACAGCCGTTCACTTCACCGCTCCCACAGATTTTATTTTTATTGACAGTAAAATAGAAGTAGAATTAAAACAGACCATACAATGTCAAAGAGAGAAATGGCACTCAGAGTTACGTTACATGAACTTTGACGTCCACGAGTTTACTAATCATTGATATAGGAGGAATACTGGTCTGGACGTTTCTCCACCCTCTCTCTTGATTGTGATGCGGAAGTGTGTTCACGTGTTTTTTTGGCCGTGCATTTTAGGATGGAATTCATAAGATTCATATATTCGAGGAGAAAGATTTATGCCACGTGATAAAGATATCGATCAGCATAAAAACACTCGTGGTGTGACAGAGATTGTATGAGGTTAACTGAACTATGGCAAAGTGCAAATCAGTCAACGCTGAATGGTATCTGGGTCTTGGGATTTACAAAGAAGATTCGAACAATCAGATGTCACAAAGTGGCAGGACTGCAGTAAAGACTGTCCTCCATGAAGACTAGATAAGAAATCACTTTGTAATCACCTTTGACCTATAGAAGCCACATTTTTTGGTTAGCTGAACAGTTTGTTTTATGCACACAAGACACTTAATGTTTTTAGAATGATACAAATACAAAGCACACACTTTGCCAAAGAAGAAGAAGAATGATACGTTATTGATCCCCTTGGGGAAATTATTCTCTGCATTTTACCCATCCTCAAATGAGGAGCAGTGGGCAGCCAAAACACACAGCACCCGGGGACCAACTACAGGTCTTTTACCTTTGTCTTGGTCAGGGACAACAGCAGGAGTGATTAACATAACATACATGTTTTTGTGAGGTGGGAGAAACCGTAGCACCCAGAGGAAACCCACACCGGCACGGGGAGAACATGCAAATTCCACACAGAAAGGTGCGGAAGTCGACCCCAGGGAATCAAGAATGTTCAAACTTTATCTGTCATCAAAACAGTCAAAGTACAGCCCTCATTTACTAAAGTTTGGAAACAGTTCTCTGGATAAAAAAAGATTCTTTTTTGGCATTTCTGCTTTATTATGGGTACAGTGAAGGGGGAGAGACAGGAAGGACATGAAATGCTGAAAAGGGCACAAGAGTGGATTGAACCTGCTCCACAGCGGCATGTGGCATGAACTCTACTAGGTGATCCACCTAGAGAATTTATAACATCTCCCTCCATAATCATTTATAATACAGCTAGGGAGGTAATCTGAAGAAGTGGGGGGAGAGAAGAAAGAAGGGAGGCTGTGTTTATTGTGAAAGATATAGCACAGCAGTGAAGCAACTGAGAGAGCCTGAATGTTGATCACTCCAGAAGAGGGGTCCTCGAGCAAGAGCCAGAACATATTTGATCGAACACCCACCCTCTCTGCCACAGCATCCAGAGAAGCGAGGTGCTCCACCAGGAACGTGTTACGTTTTGAGCTGGCAAACCTAAAAAGAAGAAGAAAAAGATGAAACGTAGTTAAACAGCGAAGCATCAAAACAAAGAAACAATACAACTCATCACTCTCTGTTTACCTCTTATCCATTTTTCCGGTGTCTTTCTCCATTTCTTTCAGCATGACTTTTTCTGAGGGGACTTTTGTTAAACATGGGGACAATTCAGTCAAATTAATCATGGAACGCAATCACCTCAGTTACTCAGTATGGTGTGGCATAGGGTGGAACATATATCTTTGCTCAGAATCCCAGCTGCTCATTGCTGATAAGGTTTACTTAGGGTAATAAGGTTGTATTTTTGTTTTCACTCATATACTAAGTGTCTCAATGAAGCTATTTTTTATTAACATAATAATAATACAGATGTGATTGAAGTATATATTATAAATGGAGGCTCTCTATTCACTGGCAATTTCAAGTATGCTCCAGACACAATCTACACCCAATTAATTGTCAAGAGAAACTAACGTTTGTAGTTTGCTTTACCTTTAAACACTCTGGTGGCCCAACGAACCTGCATTTCAGCCAGAGGGTTGATACCGCCAATGCTGTTGATAAATCCCACCACTCCCAGTGCCGCCAGTGAAATCTCTGGAGGGAACACGTGCTTATACAGATGCAGCCTGTGACCATGTAGCCTGGAGAGCGCGGTGGGAGGAAGGGGAAGTTGTGGTTAAACCTGGTACCAAAGACCACAACACCCATCTGTCATGCCGTTATCTAAAAAATGTGACAGTGCTTCACATACCTTGCATGTAGCGCTCCCATGAACAAAGATCACACTGGACCCGCCGAACTCCTTCACATTTGGTTTCAACTTAACGCACCCTGATATGATGCTTCCCGGCAGGTCATCGTTTATCACAAAATTCTGCGCAAAAATACTGCAGGACAGCAGAGTCATGCATGACACAATTAAGTTGTGTCTCCAAAGAACAACATTTGTGTTATGTATGCCTGGCTTGTACAAGGTATGAGTCACTGACACAGGTAGAGACATGAAATATTTTACGTCTGGCAATATCCAACAATGGCCACATTTACATAACTTTGTCCTCATGGTCCCCTGAGTATCATCTGAATATTTTGGCAAATCTCTAACCCTTATTTTGGTGCCACCATGTAAAATGTGAGACTATGAACAAGAAATAAAGGGGCTGATTTCCATGAAATACAGAGAGTAACTTCCTGATTCTCAGAAGTTGAATCCCTTACTGAGGTCTTTTCTTGCAACACCATATCAAGATATCAATATATTATTGATGGTGAGACTTTTATCGCTGCTATCACAATTTCATCACAACATTCTTGAAATGATCCTACTTATGTTTTGGTTTCAGGCCATATAGTCTGTGGTCAAATGTTTGGTTCAGTTTCTTCTCTGCCATTCTGGCTACCCATGAGAAGAAGAATCTCTGTATTAGCATATGCAGTCTGTATGTCCCACCAAGGCCGATTAGGAGACCCCTCAGGGCTACACGACTGAGCAGCCACCCCCCTTGTACTACGATACGCATGGTTTCAGCAAAGCCAGTTCAAAGTGTCATCCCTTTTCTGTCACCAGCACCCACTGGCCTAAGACAGCAAAGTCTGAGCTCTGTCTCACACTCTCCATGTTAGTCTAAAACGTGTGCACAGACACTCAGTGTTGCATATTCTCCGATGCATGTAGTACAAAAACATTCATACTATAATCCTGAAGAACTGGTTATGATGCAGGTCCATACACAACACATTGTGTATTTATTTAAGGCATATTGACTTTTATTTGAATTATTTGAGCTACTTTTTGAAAATGATCATGGAAAGGGTTACATTGATTTCTTTTTAGTCTTTAACATTCGTAACAGGAAACATAGAGGTGTATATCACTCACCTTTAAAGCAAACATAGTGGCTTCTCACCTGAAATCGTATATGCTGCATCAATTTGAAGGTCTGCGCATAAAGTTGCCAGTACTGCAACACCTCAGTGTGATGCATTAAGTTGGGGAAGTCGGCTGGAGGGGGGAAGTCACTGAAAGCCATCATCTCTTTGGCACTGTTGATGACGTGGTATCAGTTTTGTCTAAAACAAAATCGTTATATAAAACGTATCACTTCTCATCTTATTACCTGTGTGACTGGTACAACACTACACAGATAGTGCTATGTCAATGTATCTTGGATATTACCTGACAGGCCCATGTCAAAAGAAGACATTGTCTCTGCTCTTGTGAACTGTTTTACCATTCAATGTAATATTGGGTATTGAGATTAAAATCAGAATCACAATTTAATTCAACGATCTCTATACAAATCATCAGTGTCAAAAAATTTTGTTTTCCAGTGTAAAAAAATTATGCTCAAATTGATGGACAAGTATTTATCAGTGAATTCAATTTAGGGTCTTTTTCTTTATTTAACCAGTCCCCCAAACAAACCCCTGAGTTATAGATGATCAGGGAATGTAAATAAAATTCTTTATCCACACTTTTCCTTACGTTTTCTGTCATGATATTTTGTTTGTTTAATCAGACTGGTTTCACCCAGTTATAGCCATAGTTATACCATTCCTCATCCATCACTAAAGTGGACACTGTTGTTGCAACACAGTCTGTTAAAAGAAAGACAATGTTGGAAAATTGGTATTTTGTTAATGTTTTTTTTAAACATGAAAAGTTAATGATGACCTCTGTATTGCACACTAAAATGTAGCACCAGCCTAAGTGAAATTTGTGGTGTAGTCCATTTAGTTTTCTCAAGCGAGTATTTAGTTATTATTCAGCTCATAGTTTTACTCCTGACCTTAAACCTCCATAGAACCCCAATGTCAATGCTGCTCTCAAAGCAGGTGGGCTCCAGACCTTCATCCAAACACGCCTTGACACTGGTCAGACCAGACGGCCGTGCGCCAATCACTGCCACCTTCTTAGCCATGCTGAAGCGGAAGAAGAGACCCCAGAGACACAACTCACCAGAGGCTGAAATGAAGAGTGAGGTGAAGTGATTGTGTGTGTCTTGATATCATTGTTCAAAATGGGTGTTGTCACATGCCAACATTTCAGTGAATAATGGAGGGATGAAGATGTGGCACATTGGTATCTTTCAATACTATGTGGCTTACTTCCAACAAACAAACAAAAGACGTTTTGAAGTCTCTTTTGACTTCACTAGGTGACTAGAGAAACATTTTCTCAACTAGTTAAATATTGAAGACAGACACGTTTTCTAGTTAATTTGTAGGGGCCAAAATGCAGCAAAAGGCAGCACAATCTAAGCACGTGCCCCCCTCATTCACTATTGCAAGTGATAAAAACAAGTTATATTGCTCTCTGTAATAATATGCAGCATGCTGTTTACTACCATTATCTCTCACAGTGCCTTTTAGGGATAATAATACAATATGTTGTCCACACGTGCATCAGTGATATCCAAGTAATATAAATGTTGTTTTGTATTTATGTTAACAAACTCAAGTTTAATATATTTTCCCGCAGCCACATCCCAGATATGTAATTGCCAGGTGCACATCCTAGTCCAACTCATGCGGACTAAGTCCTGTCTGGGGTTGCAGAGACAGCAAGACACATCTACTGAAGTAACCACGGACAGATCATCATAATCAGACGTGGCCAAAGTTCACCTGTAGATTTTTATTTACTAGGTATCAATTTAGAATCTAATTGTAAAATATTAAGGGTACAAACACAAACAAAACAAAATTATGTGAATCATAAAGAACAACAAACGTGCTCCCAGTTAAGCCAAGTTACAGTAATGAAGAACTAAGAGTCAAACATACCTGTGTAAAATATTACACAGGTAAAATAAATACTGAAAATAATGGAGCGGTGAGTTTGTCCTGGCGGCAGGACCCTTTTGTTACTCCTCAATATCAGATACTAAGTAAATAAGTAAGTAAGATACTAAGTACTTTTTCCACTTGTTTGCCTTTCCTTTAATCTAATTGCTGAGTGAACTGTTCCTCTGTTGCTCTCTGGCTAGCCTCACAATCCGATACACTGAAGTATGTTTCACCCCACAGTTACAACATTTCAGCCATACTCATGTCCCCTCTCCACATTATTATTGTATCCCTGTAGACAGCTGATCATGACATGACCAAACCTTTGACACTTGAGACTCTCCGCTTATAAAGATTGTTGTCAAACTTATCCAGGAATGAGATGTTTTTTGTCATGGAAGGAGCCCATCTATCCTCGTCTATAATAATGATGGCAATAACATGAGTTCCAAACAATGTAATTTATTTAATATGATTGACAAAATGTCTTACAGTCAAGTTTCCACATATCATAGTATCATATAATGTTATCCCAAATCCCAAAGAGTACTTAAAAAGGGAAATATGTCTTCTTTCCAAAAGTTGTGAGCAAAATATGATACTCAAGCAACTTTACACTTGAGATTGATCAGTAATGGTGCATTTTCATTTGGATCATCATTCAGGTAGTGGAATCCAATCATGGCACAGATGGGTGTTTATAGGTAGGCAAAGACAAAAGGAGTTTTGCATGGTGCATCATCAGCTTCTTGTATGCAATGACAGGAAGCAGGATGTTGTTGAAGTGAACAGACAGAACGTACAGGGTTCCATACTGAATTTGTTGGTGAGGGTTATCACAGGAGTGCCAAAAATTGTACCAATTAGCTGAAAGAATAGGCTGTGGGTCCAAAAGTTGCACAAAAAAAGATGTCTACAAATCGAAAGATGATAGATAGAAGGTACTATCTGCTTCAGGCCAAAACAATCAACCATGTGTGCTCCAGAAAACCCTAAAGCTCTGAGAGGCATTCCTCAGTAATATACTGACTTTACTCTGGAAGAGGAGCACAGACATGATCACTGTCCCCCCTGACAGCATGAGCATCCAGGGACTGAAGAGGACAGACCACCTGCTCTCTAATTCTGGTACCCTTCGGCTTCTGAAGGGCGTAGCCAACCTATCCCACTGGGTAAGGATGGCTTGCCGGGCCCCAGCCCACTGTCCTGGCCCGGTCAGCCGGTACTGGTATGGAGTGCAGGGACCAAAGAAGACCTTCAGCCCCAGCGCAGGGTCACTCAATAGTAATCTCAGGATGTTTGGTCGCGCCCCGACCTGTGATTGGATATGCATCTTCATGGTAGTGCCTTTTCCATGTATATCATAACACGCGGATATTTTATTCTGAATTAAACTGACCTCGTCTGCTACGAAATCCATGTAAGAAATGTAGTCCACCCAGATATCCTTGTTTTCTGAGAATCTGAGAAACCAGAGGGCATAAAAAAGATATTACTATTACAGAAATACTGGGCCAAGTTTAAGCAAGCAAGTGGTGGGAAAATGTGACAATATGTTATGGGAAACTAGAACTCGAAAAACTACAAATAGTAGAAATATGTGTTGACCTCTTCAAATCTGTGCTCCTGTCAGACTGCTTGACTGTCAGCATTTTTTCCCTGGATGGCAGAAGGCTCAAACCTTCAGAAATAAAAAGGAGTTTTATTATTTTTCTACATTTGTATGTGCATGTGTGTGTGTGTGTGTGTGTGTGTGAAAGGCTTGTGAGTGTTTACCCAAAAAGACCCTGACAGCCCACCGTGCTTGCAGTTCCAACATGGGGAAGGTTGGTCCTTTTGCAAGAAATATACCCAGGATGGCCATTGTGGGGTGTTCTAGAGAGGGCGGAAACAATCTCCTGGAAATAAATGAATAAATAAAACTATTACATTATATTTGTAATATAAATCTATGATTGGATAATATGAGATAATATACTGTATATACAGTATATATATATATAGATAATATAGATAATATATTGCAAAGTTAAGATCCACTTATAGCTTTTAGAAAATAATCATCATCATGCAGATATGAAAAGTAGATGAATGGTGATTGATTTTGAAGCGTTTCCTGTTGAATACATGTAGTCGATGAACAGTTACTAAGGTCCAGGTTGAGATGATGTTAGTCCATAGAATTTAAATGGTGCTTTTCTTGGTCTAAAGATGCATTTTAGAAATCATAGTTTCTAATGGTGCAACTTGGAGCTTTAATCTAAATGTTTGTTATCTCTGTCTATACAAATACATACATCATACATCCACTTACTTGTACAGTGTCAACTCCCCACCAGGACCGTCATGTAGATTTGGAGGCAGGAATGGGAAGTTTGCCTTATAGCCTGTACAGAAAATCACAGCATCAATATTTTCCTCCACGGTGTCGTTTTCAAATACGACTGCAGAGCCCTGAAATCTTTTCAGATTTGGCTTTATCACCAGCGCCCCCTGAAGGATTCGGTGAGGAAGGTCATCGTTGATTGTAAGCCCTCTGTCCATAAACCTACAGGAGGAAGAAACAAATGTACTCAGTAAAGGTTTCCTCTGTGGTAGCTGACTGATTACTGACGCCTGGTACAAATCTGTGTTGTTGGCATTTATGGCACAATCCATGATTCAATATGAATCAGAACGTGTATGAGGACAAGTCAGTCATTAAATTCCAGTTATTAATGTTTTGTGATGCAATGAAAGGTTTGTTTGCATCAGTTATTTGTTGTCAACACAGCAGTAAAATACTGAAACAGAGAGGAAACACTGAAGCTTGCAGAAACAGCCAACATCTGAGCATGCTCGGTACAGACACATGTTGAAACTTAAGCGTACATCTTGGACACTGGTTACCTGTAGTTGGGCAGCAGGCCATACAATCTGTGGTCACATCTGTGGTTCAGAGCTCTTTCTGCTGCCCAATTGGTCAGAGTCTTTGGTAGAAGGTAAACTAGGACATTGCTGAACCTGGTGATCATTGTCATGTCAATGGGAAGACCACCCTCAGACATCCTACTTATCACCCAGCCTCCCTTACGTGTGCTGAGAAATGTCTGTCAGAGGGAATGAAAGAAATGTTCTTTCAATGTAAGGGTACCATTTATTCAATTAAGTAAGATCCTACTGAGATTCCACATCACATCTAAATGCCCATTTCAGTAAATTGTTGCTATTGATTTGACATTCTTTAAACTAAGATCAGCATATTTCAAAAATGATAACAAAAACACCCTATCTAACACACTTCCATCAGGTCTGTCAAAATGTATTCATAAGTTTTTGATGACAAACCAACCAATAAATGTAGAACACATCACTTTGTCTTCTTCAGTCTCACCGTCTTTGCAGATCTACTGATCTCCACAGCAATGTCTCCTCCAGAATTACTAATACCAACCACCACTACTTTCTTCCCTCTCAGGGTATCTGCACCTCTGTACTCATAGCTGTGAAAGCATCTACCAGAAAAGGTTTCATGTCCTTGAACAAGACAAAGGGTACAACAGGTCAAACAAATATTACAGGGTTTTGCAAGAAGAACTAGATCAACAAACTATTCAAGAACACAGTGTCTGTTTGATCATCAACCTGGAAAGTCTTCAAGAGGTAGGACGGGCTTGGTGAAATGGCCTGTACACACCAGAACGGCATCAAAGATATGCCTCTCTTCCTCTCCGACTCTATTAATGATCACTACATCCCACTGACCAGACTGAGAGAAATCTGGCCTTTGCCTCACGCTCTTCACTTTGGTCTGAAAGATAAATGTCTATAAGTATACATGCAGATACACGGTAAGACATTTGACATGAAAAAGCATGCTGTTGAATCATGTATCATTTATCATGTAGTATCATGGAACAGGATGAAGAGGGAAAAACCTGAAAATGAATATATTTGAGCAAATGAAAATGCTCAGCATATAGCCTGAAGTACTGCAATAGCTGAGAATTGTGCATATAGTTGGGAAAGTCATCAGGCATTGGAAAGTCACTGAAACACATCATCTCCTTGGAGGTGTTGGTCACCAATGACCGATATATGCTGGTATTCTCTGAATCAGTTGACTCCTAAACACAGAGAAGAAAGGATGCTACATTAAGGATTTTGATGGTGCATAAAATCAAGTATCATACAAGATCCTGCACTGGCTACAAAGGCAATATGTTTTGGATGATTTTGCTTCCACTCACTTTAAATTTCCACAGGCCACCAATGTCATCGGTCCTTTCAAAACAAACTGGTTCCAGGCCCTCCTCAAGACAGCTCTTGATACACACCAGACCTGTGCAGCCCCCACCAATCACTGCCACGCGACGGACCATTGCTGATCACTGTTATCAGTGAAAACAGATCCAGGGCCAGAATATTACTACGTACCACACGATGATGAAAAAATTGTTTGAACACATACAGTTTTCTTAGTGTAAGCCCACATTTTAAGGTTACAGGGATTTGTAGAAAGCACCTCAAACATTTTTTTTACTAAGACATGTTGATGCAGGTGCATGGTCTCTGAGCAAGACCCTAACTCCGAACTGCTCCTGAACGGCAAGCGGTCCTTGCACGAGTACCTCGGCTGTCAGTGTGTGAATGTGTGTGAGAATGTGAGGCAAACATTGTAAAGTGTTTTGGATAAAAGCGCTATACAAATGCAGTCCATTTACCATTTTGCTTTACCAAGTCATTTTACTCCAGCTACATTGTGTCAAAGCTGACACAGCTACACGTGGACTTTGTTACCTACAAGGATGACATAGCTGGGGTAGATTGGAGTGCGGCCCAGAGAGGAGTTTCATTTGATAGATGGAGTTTCATTTGATTGATTTACTTGGTAAATTGGTAAAGATTTACAGAAAACAAGGATTCATTACAAGAAATTGGAATTTTGGATTCTGAGAAGGCTCTAATTAGTAAATCATCTGCAAGCTTCCAATCTTGCAGTAGAAATTTTCGAGCGTTTATGCTCGTCATTACATGTGTCACAGTTAGACAGTATATGGGACCTGTTCTGTACAGACGTTTGGAGATGCATTTATGCATTGCAGCAACCATATTTCAAATGCAGTCCATTTACCATTTTGCTTTACCAAGTCATTTTAGGAGAAATATAATCTCAATTCTCAATAGCATGACTTTAGGAAGGATGATGACATAAATTAACGTATATACACTGCTCAAAAAAATAAAGGGAACACTTAAACAACACAATGTAACTCCAAGTCAATCACACTTCTGTGAAATCAAACTGTCCACTTAGGAAACAACACTGATTGACAATCAATTTCACATGCTGTCAGCACATTCACCGATGTAAAGAACAAAGTATTTAATAAGAATATTTCATTCATTCAGATCTAGGATGTGTTATTTTAGTGTTCCCTTTATTTTTTTGAGCAGTATATATTTTCACGTTTCACATATACATATACACACATACACACAGGTATAGCGTGCTCAGATTACAACATTTCTACACTACAATCTGTGACTTTAACAAAGTCTCATCATCATCTCTTACCTTCACAGTCCGCAGCTATATTCGCTGATGTTAAACAGTCTCCAAAGCCAGTGAATATTTACTTCTCTCAGTGCGGTCAGGGAGGACTTAAACCCTGTTTTGACGAGTGGCAAGGCTGGCACTCAGGGTGGGCGGATTGATCCCAAAGACATCTCGTCTTTTGAAGATCGATTCTGACATAAAAAGGATCGGTACCTTTTTAAAAATCTCTTTTCTTATACTCTGTGCAAAAAAAGTTCCGTCGTCAGGGACAAATATTCGTTTTGTGCACTTTTTGCTTCTCTAGTCCGTACTGCTCATAATCAACAATCCAAATCCAATCAATCAGAGGAAGAGTGGGGCGGGACATCCAGGAGCTGTAGTGGGGAACGAAGTTTAAGTTTTTCTTTCGTTCATTTTCACTGAGCTTATTGACCCCAGTATATTTGTGTGCACTTTGTTTATTTGAGAAGAGAAAAGAAGAGAAAAAGTGTAATGAAAGGGAAAAATGTAAACACGTCATCGTTTTTGAACAAAAACATCTAAGTAAAGGAAAGTAGAATGAAGGCTTTATAACATTAATTTTCTCTAAAAGATTTGTGTGCTCCGTGTCTATTCAAAAAAGCCATGTTTACATTTATAAATAATCAATAAAATAAACCCCACATTTTATTCTCATGAAAATGTTTTCAAATTTATTGATTCATTTATTGATGCGTTTACCCCTGTAAATCATCACACACTGCTCTCTCCTGTATGAGAGCACATAAGGCGCTTCTAAATGAAAAAAGTATTAGTATTGGGATACTGACCTTGTATTTACTTGGTATCAGACTGGAACCAAATTTTCCAGTATCGCACACCCCTGGCTGACACAGGAGCGGCGTATGGGGGGGAAAAGTTAGGACGATTCTAAGGGCCCCATGACTGACAGTGGACCCAAAAATTAGGAAAAAATTAATAACCCATCATCGTTAATACAATATTTTATTCAAAATACAGTAGTAAAACAAACTGTCCTTCCCTCTTTGTCTTTACTTGTTTTGGGAAAAAAGTAAACGTCCATATTGACCACCCCCCTGTACACGCATTAAATGGTTCCATCCTAGCTGAGCATGTCTGTGCTCGCTACCAGAGAGGAGGTCGTGCAAGTGCACGCTGAGGAGAGGAGCACCGTGGTCACTCTCCTCAAAAGGAATTTGGTTTCCAAAGAAGGAAAGAAATAAAGGAAAAACAGGATAGAGAGAAAAGAAAGGGCGACAGTATGTTTCCCAGTTTTTGTCAAAGAAAGGTGTGTGCAGTCAGTGAGTGGAAAAAATGAACCTCTTCACTTCATGTCCATAGTGAAATAAACTACAGACTAGTGTCACATTTTACTCCTGTCTCTGCTGAGGACCGCAAGTGACTTTAAAAATGAATGAATCGTCCACCGAATAAACCATAGCAAATATCCGTTTTCTTTCGTAAGCCTGTGATTGCTGAAAACAGATTGGTCCCTTCAGGCTTGTGACGGCCACAGACTGCCTGCAGTCAGTGGATCCATCATTGTGCATGTAGCCTCACCGCCTGGTGTAAAACAGTACTGCATCTCAGACATGTGGAGGAAAGACATCAGGGCCCTGTTTCAGAAAGCAGTTACTATTGCAACACACCACGGGAAGTTACCCTGCTCGCTGGCACATTTTCTTCAACTAACCCTGAGTTTGTCCTCCTGTTGACCTGAAGCCTGCAGACTGACGGAAGTGTCAGACATGGCGGCTCCTTTTCTTGAACTGACCGTTGATACTGAAGAATCTCTGTCATCTGTCTCTGTCATCTCCTGAAATCTGTCAGGAGAGACTGATCAGACCCCGGTTGGATATTTTAGCATTCCATACCTGATGATTATCCGTTTTTCTGCACAATCGATTATTTATCTGAACAAATTCTCTGCCCTAATATCCTTTATATGACGTATCGCGGAATTAATAGGGCATTGTAATTAAAAATAATTTAAATATTTCTCTGATGTAAAGTCTAAAATTTAGACTAGAAAAAAAGTTAAAGTTAAAGTTAAAGTTAGCTGTTTAGCTGAATGGTTGTACATTCGCCTGGAACTTGCAATGCGACCGCGTAGGACTCAGGCCCCCCCAATAGCAGTCAATCGACCCCGACGTCAGTTTCTCCTGTTCTGGTCCAAAGTAACCCTCACCCCTCTGTTTGAGAACCCTAATAAGGATTGTTTTTATGGTTAGGTACCGTATGCCCAACCAATTTTCTGGGATTTCTGCCCACACCCTTGACCTGAGACTACACAAGATTGCATTGAACATTGAACAGGCGATGGAAGCCTTCAGTCCAGATGATTGTACTAACAATCTCAAGGATTTAGACCAAGGGCTGGATCCTCTCCTTGTTCAGATTTGGTCTAGAGAATAGAAGAGAAGACTAGGTCAGTTCCCATTTAGTAATGAGATCTTTTTGACAGGAGCTACCCACCCACTGACACAATGTGCATCTCCAAGAGAACACAGCTGTGTATGTCTGTCTCTTGATCTTGCCAGATTCCCAGACACCTGATCCTTCGATCTGTGGATACTTGTTCTTTTATTTTTATATTTTAGCATTAACGCTCTCTCCTCTCTGTGTAAGATATGCATTTTTGTTCAAGTTATTGCTGTTATTTGCGCTCTAGTGAATGAGTATTTTGGTTTAGATTTATTAAAGTACCTTTGTTTATTGATTGTTTTCATTTGCCTTAATCATCCACCAGTTAACTATCATTTAGGTGGAAATCTTCTGTAAGGAGAACAAACTGTTGAACAGCGCTGACCTCTGGTCAGGGGCTAGACCAATAAATGGGAGTGCCAAGAAAATAGTTTCATACTTCAGAGTTACATTATAAGGAAGTTTTCATGGGTTTTTACTCCAGCTACATTGTGTCAAAGCTGACACAGCTACACGTGGACTTTGTTACCTACAAGGATGACATAGCTGGGGTAGATTGGAGTGCGGCCCAGAGAGGAGTTTCATTTGATAGATGGAGTTTCATTTGATTGATTTACTTGGTAAATTGGTAAAGATTTACAGAAAACAAGGATTCATTACAAGAAATTGGAATTTTGGATTCTGAGAAGGCTCTAATTAGTAAATCATCTGCAAGCTTCCAATCTTGCAGTAGAAATTTTCGAGCGTTTATGCTCGTCATTACATGTGTCACAGTTAGACAGTATATGGGACCTGTTCTGTACAGACGTTTGGAGATGCATTTATGCATTGCAGCAACCATATTTCAAATGCAGGGAAATTGAGGTCTTGAATACAAGCATGAGAGAAGTGGAACAAGAGTCACTGAAAAGAGGCTAAGAAAAGAGAAAAACAGAGGAAATAAAAGAACAAGCATCCACAGATCGAAGGATCAGGTGTCTGGGAATCTGGCAAGATCAAGAGACAGACATACACAGCTGTGTTCTCTTGGAGATGCACATTGTGTCAGTAGCTCCTGTCAAAAAGATCTCATTACTAAATGGGAACTGACCTAGTCTTCTCTTCTATTCTCTAGACCAAGTGTGAACAAGAAGAGGATCCAGCCCTTGGTCTAAATCCTTGAGATTGTTAGTACAATGATCTGGACTGAAGGCTTCCATCACCTGTTCAATGTTCAATGCAATCTTGTGTAGTCTCAGGTCATAGGTGTGGGCAGAAATCATGGTGTGGGTGGGCACAGAGAAAATTGGCTGGGCCTTCCTAGTCATAAAAACAATCCCTCTTATTAGGCTCTGAAACACCAATGTTAACTAAAATAGGACATTACAACGACATCAGTTTAATTAAACAAGCCACAGCCTAGGAAACGTTACAGACACCAAGAGGAACATTAACAGCATCACACAGCGACCACTTACTCACAAACACACAGCTGACAGACACAAACGCATCAGTATTAACATATATCTACTGTGGATGTCGTTGGAGAATCGGGAGCTAACGCTCACACTGCTGCTGCTACTGATGGAGAGAGGGTCAGCTCAGGAGAAACTGACGTCGGGGTCGATGTCTTTGTGGACAAAGACGGCTGAACTTGAGCAGCTCAATGCTCTTCCTCCTGCTCCTCACGATGTCTTTTTGTAACTAACCTAACCTAAACCTTCTCAATGCAGAGTGCAGGCTACACACCGAGTGAAAGAGAGACAGGCTGATCACAGTCTAACATTTGAGCAAAGAACTGTCAGTCAAAAAGCCTGACCTATCAATATGAATATCATACGGTAAACAAGAAGAAGAAATCAGAGTTTTTTATTGGTTCCATGGTGAGATAATTGAAACATTATTGATTGACTGCTATTCAGTGGATGGTCCATCAAGATGCCTTCTGATTAAATGAGCCTGAGTGCTACGCGGCTGGTTGCAGTGCGTTGAGCTCTCTGCGCCACCGTAGTATCCTCCACAGGAACATGATAATCTTAAACACACCCTAAGATTATTAAGTCTGTTTGCATTACCTTGATTTTTTTTAGGTTTAATGCACATTTATAGTTACAGGAAGTTAAATATGATGAAAATAAGTATGTTTTGCTTAGTTGCGGGTGAATCAGTATAAAATAAATCTCAATCACAAAGAAATTACAAAGGACTAAAATGAAAGATAAAACTTTTCAACAGCAGAGGTTTAATCAGATATTATACCTGTTATAAGCTATGTGGCATTCGTCACTGGAACAACCTCCGGATACCACACGTACCCCATTATCATACACCAGATAGGATTATACTGCCCGAGCATCCTTTGTGAGAAGCTAAAAAATTGCTCTGGCTCAAAATGTGAATGGTTTAACCTCAGACTTTCTGTGGGCGAAGGTTTGACAGGAGGTTGGGAATGGTGTTTGGGTTGTGGACGTGGATGTAGTAGATGGCAGCTCCTCCTGCCATAACAGTCAGGCTCAGCTTCATTAGACGGCTGGTGATGGAAGCAGGTTCGGGCTCGTCCAGCTGATGGATAAATGTGAAAATCTCAGCTTTACGGTACTTTTTACATGGATTTTGTATCAAAGAGAACCAATGTGTGTTGCTGACCTTTCTGGTTTTGAGAGGTTGGTACATGCGGTCAAACTGGGTGAAGATTGCCCTGCGGGCCCCTTCCCATTTCCCTGGTCCTTGCAAGCGGTACTGGTAGGCAGTGACAGGCCCCCACAGAACCCTCTTAAACAGAGGATAATCAGTGAAGAAGAGCCACGGCAGACTTGGTCGGACTCCAATCTCCCCAGCTATGTCATCCATGTAGGTAACAAAGTCCACCTGTAGTGGTGTCAGCTTGGACACAATGTAGCTATAATAAATGAAGAATTCCAAATTTATATAGTACAGAACAGAGCAGAAAATAATATTATGAGGTACGACAGCTTATTAGGACCACTGTAGATGGAAAAAAAAATATATGGGACCAAATTCTGTGAGATTAGAAGTAGCAAAATTGCAAGAAACACACACTACTAAAAACACGTGCACACACTACTAAGAAATCTTACACCCGTGTGAATGCGCCATCATGGTAGTTTATGTGAGAGGCTATGCATGATGAATGCGTGATCTGTGTGTGAATACATTTAGTAGCATGCACGTGATTTCAGTGGTGTGTGTGACACTGTTTTTCTCTTTTTTTTTCGCAAATTCACAACTTTATAATCTCTGAGAATTTGGTTCCATAATTTATTTTTGTTTTACCTACATTGGCGCTAATACGCTGTCGGAATCAGGTGCATCAGTGGTAATACAAACAATCATGTAAACACTGACCTTTTCTCTATGCTCTTGGTGTCTTTCTCCACAGCCTTTATCATGGCTTGATTTGAAGGCAATTTCTTATGTCCTGAAATTTAAAAGGACAGAAAGTTGTGTGTGAGGCTAAGATCTGGTTGGGCCAATGGCTCTGAGATAATAGCCTCCCCAAATGTGTTGCAATCTGTGTATTTTCCTCCTGCCCCAAAATAACCACAGTGAATAATGCTGATAATCAGCCTCGCCTTTGAAGACCCTTGTAACCCAGCGGGCCTGCATCTCTCCCTGTGGCATAATGGCTCCGAGAGCGTGGATGAAGCCCACAACGGCGAGAGTGGGATGCTCCATGTTGGGGGGGAACACATGCTTGTACAGACCCAAACGATACCCTGACTTGTACAGCGCATTGCTGGGCAGGTATGGAAAATCATAGTTGTATCCCGTGGAGAACACAATTGTATCCACCTATAATGTGGGGAGATAACAGCTGAACATGTCGTCCACATCAACAAATTGTCATCCTTTAGTACATATAAGAGCAATCAGATATTACTGGTTTTCATTCTGCTCACCTTTTCCACTATACTGCCATCGTCGAACACGACAGTGGAGCCACGGATCTCCTTCACATTTGGTTTTATCATGACGGCCCCAGACAGAATTTTCATTGGCAGGTCATCGTTGATCACTGGGATCTGGCTGAAAAGCCTGTTCAGAAGATGGGACAATGGGAGATAGGTTCAAGCACTCAGCAGTAGAGAAATTAGGGACGTAACGATACATTTTAACAGATAATCTAATCTATCTGAGAATCTATAGAGAAAGAAATATCTTACCTATGTTTGGGCTTTATTGCATACATGGTGTGATCATACATGGCATTGAGTTTTCTCTCGCCAAACCAGTTAAAAAAGTTCATTGGGAACAGCTGAAACAGGATGTGCACAAAGCGTGTATTGTACTTCATGTCCACTGGTAAACCGTAGTCAGAAACCTGCCGGATGATCCAGGCGCCTCTCCGTGTGCTCATGTACACCTGGAAGTGAAAATAGAGTCAGAAAACACCCCCAATAATTTCAATTGAAAGAAAAAAAACCCCCGGCATCTTTGACTTCCCAACCTCATCTGCAACTCTGCTGGTCTCCACAGCGATGTCACCTCCTGAGTTACCAATGCCTATGACCACTACTCGCTTTCCATAAAAGTCTTCAGGGCCCTTGTAGTCCCAGCTGTGAAGGTATTTCCCTTCGAAGGTCTCAATTCCTACATCATGCAAAAGACAGACACAAATCACAGCTCACAAGTTGTTGGAAAGTTTTAAAAAGCTAATGTTTGCTGCAGAGTAGCTTTAAGACCCTGAAGATTTGCGGTATGTGTTTTCCATTGTTACCTGGAAAATCTTTGAGTGGCAGGTTTGGATAGGAGTAGTGACCAGTGCAGCAGATAACTGCATCGAAGACATGCCTCTCCTGCTGCCCATCCTTATCCTCAGTCACAATTTCCCACTGACCAGTGCGAGCAAAGTCAGACTTCTGTCTCACACTTTTCACCGTGGTCTAAGAGGAAAAACAAACAAACCCCATGCACATAATACATTTTTTATAAGAAGTGAAAAAACTTGAAGCAACATTGCTCTCTTGGAATTTTTGCTACCTGAAAACGAACGTGCTGCAGTAGTTTGAAGTGCTCTGCGTACATCCTGAAGTATGTAAGGATTTTTGAATGGTGCATGTAATTTGGGTAATCAGCAGGAATGGGGAAGTCACTGTAGCACATCATCTCCTTGGAAATGTTGATGGTGAGAGAACGGTAGATACTGGCCCGGTTGGCCTCTGACACCTCCTGTGGAGGAAAAAAGGATAAGTGTAAGAAACAAGCAGCGTTGGGGAAGCTACTTTGAAAAGGTAGTCTCATGAGATATTTCTATTGAATACATTTTACTTTGAATGAAAACAACCAGAAAAAACACCCATTATATTGAACCTAAACTAACATGTGATTACATCATGAGATTATTTAAACTTTATCATGGTTTGACCAGTTTGTTAATGAGTGTTTTGACGACAGTGTACCAACAGTTACAGGTACTCACTTTTATTCTAATATTCATTCCTACATGACATGACATGACATGTAGCTTTTCTTAACCCACACTGGTGTTTATGGGAAAAAAACAAATTAAAGTAAATGTCTTGACACGCCGAGGTACTGTCAAGGCACTGAAAAAAGTTATGTTAGTAGCTTTGCCACTTGGAAGGAGTCAACACTACAAACAACAAATGAACAAGCTCAACAAATTTTATAGTCAGAAATGCAAATGTATGCATGTTGATACAGTTCAATTTCTGCCTTGCCTTGAACTTCCACAGTCCACCCATGTCATTGCTGCTTTCGAAACAAGTTGGCACCAAACCCTCATCCAAACAGGCTTTTATGCTGCATAGACCGCAGGGACCAGCCCCGATCACTGCGACTCTGTGCACCATGATGGCACTCTAGTAAGAAACGGGAGAGGAGAAGAACACTTCATATGAGTGACTGAATGAAAGGACTGTGACATTTAACATTTTCAGGAAATAAATTTCATTGTCAAGTGTTTTTTTAAATTCTACAACAAGAAAGATACGGACAACTTATATTTGAGCATCCTATCATAATGTGAGAATTAACTAAAGGATCTGGTGTACAAGTTACAATAACATAGAAAAAAATCAGTGCACATGGTGTTCAATGCAAATGAACTAATGAAAATTTACATCTGTTTCTTTTTACTCCCGGGAGCCTGCATCTCCTCCCATAGGGTAGGAGAACAGATTCGTCCCAGAGTGGGTGGTCAGGATAGACAGGATGAACAGTACCTTCCGTAAAACTTGTCGATTATTAAACTGTACCGTAAGGCCCCCCATACCAGGAAATGAAACAAAAGTTTAATATAGACATGATTTATAAAGTAGGGCCTCCTCTCAGGGCGTAGGTTCCTGTGTTCCGATGTCAGTGGTTATGTGACCTCAGTTTTCTCACAGGTAATACAAATCATTATACAGCATGGTAAATGTTCCACTATACAGACTCTTTTAGCAAAAGAACTCTCCTCATTTTTAGTTTTAGCCTTGCCGTAGTCTGTTCCATAATATTGCGTCTCCGGCTCTATCAGAGCTTTTTGTCAAGGACAAGACATGAAGAACAGTGTTTCTAAAGAAATTCTAAATAAGCAGCTCAGACAAAATACAAACAATTATTAGCTTTGTGTCTAATAAAATAAGATCATTCACATTTTTGCAGAATTCTGATAGCAGAATTCACCAGTTTAATGGAATCGGTTTTCTGCTGTAGAAGAGACAAAGATTTTTCTTTCTTACCTGGTTTCTATGGGCCACTAGCTGGGTGACTGTTAAGTGGGAAGAGGATCACTACAGCTCCGCCTTTTATACTGAGGCAATGACAGAAAAAACGTCTCAGATTTTTTTTCCCCACACCAAAGAAGGACAAGTGAAGTGTGTTTGCCTGCCGACAGAGTTTAACCAACGAGAGTTCAGATACTCTTGTTTTTTATGCACTTGCTTTTACTTTGCCTCTACCAGTGCTTAGTATACTGTAGATACTGTGCAGACTTAAACAGCAGAAAAAATTATTGTATAGTATCATTAATTAAATGATTATCAGACTACACTTTATGGCTCAGATGTCTAATGGTTTTCCACCTTTTTTAATAAAAATCATCACAGTTCAGAAATCATCAGAAATACATTTCAGTGAATACATGTTACATTCAACACCACTGAACATCACAGTGTAATCACATTCCTATAGATTCAAAAAGAAGAATGACAATACAAACACACACTATAATATCCAGTAAGTACAGCAGGAGTGCAGTGAAGGCTCTTGGAGTTGGATCCAAGTCCATGATTAACACTTGGATGTGTACTCATTTTGACAAGAAGATGTACAGGTAGAATAACAAAATAATCATCATTATTTATGTGTCTATCAACAGGTAGCACATGGAATATTTCCTATAAACAAACATAAATATTGTTTACCTATTTCACTGTGATCATCATTCTCAAGATAGTTCCACTGCTATTATCAAGTAAAATGAGAAAATGAATCATAGAAAGAATTTGGTCACAAAGTACATCATCCTGCATATTTACATGTACAAGGAATGAAAGCTACAACTAACCGACTGATCAGGCGATGTTGAAAACTTCAGCTTTGCATTGGGCAGATCAGAGGTTAGGTATTGCAGAAAGAAGATACAGCATGTAGGATGTGAATGGTCCATATTGAAGGTACCAGTGTACCAGTGAACAGTGTTAAATTATGTTAGATCACACCAGATACAATGGGTTCAGACTAACGGTGAAATTCCACAAAAAAAGCTCAAGAAAAAGGAAAATCTGTGTATGAATAATTGAAATCTGTACATTGACATATCTCATCAAATTCAAATAACAAAAAACAACCACAAGGATAGATTATCTGTTTGGTGGCAGTGCTAAGTGAGGACAAATGTCAAGGTGGAACTGTGCCAACTGCTGAGCAACTTACTGGATAGCTACAGTAGAGTTGCTCAATAGCTGAAATTCATTTTGTAGCGCTATGTTCTTGTGCTGCATGCCAATTCTAGAACAAAAATTTAATGTGCAGTCCCCCATGTAACTACGGTATTGCTTTTACTTGTTAAATTATCTTAAGAAGCAGCTCATCGTCATGTTGGATAAAACACCAACCTAAATAATGACATCTTATCTACAGTACTGTGCAAAAGTCTTGGTCAACCACTATCAAACCTGGTGTAATGGACCTTTTTCCCAGCAGTCATTCTGACAGTAAATAGTGATGAAAGTAGGACAAATACAGGTGTTAGCAATGACATTAATTAGGGTTCTATTCTATTTAGGTTGAAGAGAGCCTGGTTCCTGCTGTTGGTCAGGTGTAGAGGGAGGTCTAGCCTGTAGAAGCTGTTCTTTTCTGATTTTTTACTGTTTTTTTTAATACTGCATACACATCTCCTGTATTTTCTGGTTGTATTCTAATAAAGAGATAGATAGCAACAAAAAAAACAACAAATCTAAAGGTGGCCATAGACTTTTGCATTGAACCGTATCTTATCTGTCAATAAATGACAGATTTAAAGTTTTGCCCTAACATGTCAAATAAGTCCTAACTTACAAAATACAAATAGCAAAAGCATTTAAAATAATCTCTGTGTAAATATGTACAGCTTGTGTGGTCGTTTCAAAATAGTCTTTTCGTTGGTTTTCCATTTCGTAGTGTTGTGATTTTTGTATGAGGATGGTCATGCAACTACTACATGGATCACTTGAAATCAGGTTCAGGACTTTGCATCTCATAAAGTGTACCAAATGTCAATGTGTTACAACATCTTTACCAGTGGCGTCACTAAACTTTCAAGATTAATGTTCATCTTTACTTTGGCATTATTCCATCAGACATACTATTGGCAGTGCACGAAAACACTGACACACTGGCCTTCATGGATCAGAATATACATACGTAAATTCACTGCTGGGGGCCAGTGGGTTTAAATGATAATCTTTAACTTTTCTGGATAAAAAATAAAATAACATTTAACACCAATTTCCATGTTTTTTGCTCGTAAAATAAATTCAACAGATTTTTTAGTTTTCAAACGCAACACCATGTTGTCTCCATACTTTTTAAGAGGGAAGCTGCATGGTGGAGATATCATCAAGGTACAGTACATAAAGAAAGAGACTGTTGTTGGGCAGGTGTAGTGTTGAAACCCAATTCCAGGGCAGACTGGGTCACACTTGTGTGGATTTGTGTCTTATAATTATTAACGCATGTTTAAGTTTCTCTTCAGGTGACTGTTAATCCTTAATGTTGTCCATCATTGCTAACACCAAAGTTTGAGGATTTGCGTTCCTTAGGCTATCACGTTGATTTTGTCTGGGAAAGTAAAGAAGTTACAAGCTACACCAGTTGCAATTTACATGAAATCCCCGCCCATCCTTTCTATCGATCATGACATACCAATCCACCGAGGTTTGTCCAACCAGCACAGCCAAGAACCACAAACAATGAGCAACTGTCGTTCTCCAGAGACACTGGTTACTGGCGTGCAGGTGCAGCCTCTCCACCACCAGGAGAATCAGACCCTCTCTGTTTGAGTATGCTACCCAACTCCAGGTCCAAGCTCTGATTATCTCCAACCTGGATTACTGCAGTGCCTATCTCGCTGGCCTACCAGATACTGCTACAAGACAAAACCCACTTGTGCAAATTCTGCAGCAGGTTTGTTTTCAACCAACTGAAACAAGCATGTTTCTCTATCTCGAGTCATGTCGATAGCTTGGTGACTAGTAACTTGATTGTCTAGCACTTTGGGATTTAACTCCTTGATTAGGCGAAATGCATACATTGTTTCTCATCTGTAGGTTGCTTTGGGATAAAAGAGAGCTCATTGAGTGCTGCATCATTAACATAAACTGTCAATCTTTTTTGGTTTTGACAGAACTTAACATTACTGGCCATTGAAAACTACAAGCTACAATCCGAAGCTAGGTGCAACATGAAAACATTTATAACCACGTGTAACACTCCACATCTACCCATCTGTCCGTATTGACAAAGGATGCCAGAGTAAAACTCTTCCTGCCAGAGAAACAGAAGTGACATTTGGACACCAATTGTTTCCTTATACATTTCCTCCTAATAATTTACAGATTGAGATAAAAGTACTTTGCATGTCACTTAGATTTGTGAGGTCAATGTGTCTGAGTGTGCCCTCCATCTTCTGACAAGTGAACCCTGAAGCCTGGAAATTCACCAGGTCATTGCGTAAAAAAAATAAATAAGCAGACATCCTTTTTAAGGCTCATGCAGACGCATGAGAAATTGTCTGTGTGGTTTTGCGTACTCACAAAAAACATTTTAAATGATCAACTTCAGGATGAAGTGTGTGTTATAATTAAATCTGTGGTCTATGTCTTGTGAAATGGATTCACAGTGCAGCTAATTATTTTGAGTCCTACAAGCACTCTAACAAAGAATGACCCTTCAGATTTCTTCCTTTTTCCTTCCTGACACACAATGCAACAAAAACTTGTACCGCCCACAAATCGAGAACAGAGGCTGCAGCTTGCTCATCTTTCACCAACTTTTAAGCAAATCAAACAATAAGGTGTTATATAACAGTGGGCAGCTACTGTGTGCGCTGGACTGTGATTAGAAGAATGGATGCATTTTTAGGCCTGCATTTGCCATTTTTTAAATTCAGCTGTAGTTCTGTTAGTCACTCGCATCGGTGTGATAGAGATGTCTATGTAGCAGTGTGTAAAGAATGAGTTCTACTTCCTGGGTACAACGAGGGAGGGCACAAAGTAAGCTACGACCGAAAACTGATGAATGTAACTATATGACTTTTTAAAATTATAGGGTCTCGTTCCAGTTACCCATTGCTAACAAAAATAAGCTGTAGAAGTTAAAATGGTGGCTGTCTTTCTTCTTCATGTATATACAGTACTATTTCTTATTGCTGTCACAGTACTTTGTGACATCATGGGGAGGGATGGAGGGAGGGAGCTGTCAAACTAGAAGCTATGCAGGAGCTCCGCTAAGATGCTAGTTTGCAACAAGCATGTGAGAAACCAACGGTGGAATTATGACCCAGATTATCACTTAGCAGGGTGACAGTTAGGTGTCAATGCTGAACTGCCAAAAACACCTCATCCTTCAGTGCTCAATCTTAAAATAGATGTCCCAGCAGCCCTTGCAGGGCCTGTGGTGAAAGCCACAGCATCTCCAGCAGGTTGTACTGGCAGTATCCCATCCAGAACCCAAACATCACATCAGTCACATTGTGTCTTCCCAAAAGCACTCGGCTCAGCCCTACCATGCCCGCCCACAGCACCACGAGGACTCGCAGCGGGGCTGCCAGCACCAGGTGTGCTAGTAGGAAACGACCACACATGGCAGCTCGCGTGGCATGGCCAGACGGAAAGGAGTAACGGTCCACAGAAAACGTTGCAAACATGTCCATGCGGTTATGTGCTGGTCGCCGCCGACGCACCACTGCCTTAACTATGCCGACCAGTACCAGGTCCAATAGCAGGCCTGGGAACAAGAGAGATGAGAGAAGAAAACCACTGTCAGAAAAGGTAGGCGCTATGTGTTTCAAAGATGGTGATGCACGGCTAATTTGCCTGAAATATAAGGCAAGCCGAGATTTGGCTGGTGATAACACAGCTTCAGAATTAGTGACACTGGGTCACACAGTAAGGTAGATAGGAAGACAGGTAGGGTGGACAGGTGTCATGACTATCCAACATGGGCCATACCGAACACGCATCCACCAGTACACTTAAGAGGGAACAACATATCTTCACTACTGAGACACATCTGAAATTGTGAGGGTGGTTACAGTTCATTGATTGACTCCATTGCAGTAATGAAAATTACATATAAAACACTACAGGATGCCAGTTGTAAAATTATATCTATAAATTATTTAAATACATATTTATATAAAAGAAATACAGAAAACATAGAACATAAAACTCAAAATGCTTGATCACTCAACACTGCTACTTGATCTGGCACAGTCTGACTGATTGAACCTCATATGATGTTGTTTCTCCAAGATCCACCAACGTCAACTAGAGAGCGCCATCTGGCGGCCCAAGCTATTCCCAACACAAGCCATCGGATACTAAACGATCTGTATTTTACAATTGAGGCCTTAGGAAACCAAAAGGAGGAGGAAATGACAGAACAGAGGTGGAGCGAAATGAGAATGAATAGATGACAGATCTACATGTGTCAGCAAGAGGACAGCCAAAAGGCTAGAAAATGAGGATTAAGATGAGGGGGTGTCATCACCAAATGACAACAGAGGAAAACTAAGAGCAGACTGAAGCTCTACCCGTGAACAGGTTGAGCATGACTTCTTGTCCCGCAGCGCTGTCACTCTTATACAGGCAGTAAGCGGTGCCAGCCAGCCACGGGATGCCATGTCCCGATATCTCGACCAGTTTCATCAGCGGACGAAAACTCCCCCAGGACGAGTCTTCGCAGGCACACACCCCCAGCCGCTTGGACAGCCACAGGTCGATGGCGAGCAGGGAGCTGAGCGCTACGCGGATGAATGAGGGGTTGAGCCGGATGCCGTCCTCCTCTGCCATCCCTTGACCACTCGCCGAGCCAGTGGAGGAGCCGGAGCCCCGGCGCCGAGTGGGGCTCTCCGACGCTCGGAGCCGGGCGGTGGTCGGGTCGGAGCCCTGGCGCTGGAGCATTTGCGGTGTCGCGGGTCGGTTTAGCGATTTTGTCAGCGACAAGAACTCATAACGTCCGTTGGCGCCGCCGAGCACCGGGCTCCCTCCACTGCGGCCGGGGTTTTTGGCTTTTGGAGAAGGCATTTCGTCCGCTTTGTTACGAAGACAGGTTGGCGTGGTGTTGCTGCACCACTGTAGGTTGTCTGCAGTGCGTTGGTGGGATGTTGCTAGCTCGATAATCGCCTTTATGTTTGACAATTCACATCACGTCCAGTAACGTTGCTCAAAATCGCCATCTTTGTTGTTCGTGTCGCAGTGCTACATGGGAAATGTAGTCTAATCTAATGATAAACATTGATAAATTGCACACAGCAAATTTTCCACACCAGTTTTTCTTTCTGATGAACTAGCAGAACATGTTAACTGTTAGCGTTCGCAGTATTATTAGATAGATAGATACATAGATAGATAGATAGATAGATAGATAGATAGATAGATGGATGGATGGATGGATGGATAGAGAGAGAGAGAGAGAGAGAGGGAGAGGGAGAGAGAGAGACATAGTAAGAAAAACACCACAAAAATATGCTACAACAAGCATCTGCTTCATCTCACTGTCCACAGTGTACAAGAAAGCGAAGCAAACCAAAAATGGATGTGAAGATGCACAGGATGTGCCGAAACACCAGTGTGAATCACATTGAGAGGCACAATAAGTAATTAAGTATTTAAGTAAATTATCTGCCTGATGAGTGCTTCACTCCTGGACTGAGGGTGCAATAAATTACAGTGCTTTCCCTGTTTGTCGTATGATAGAAAGCGAAACATTAAAAACAAATCCTAATAAAGTAAAATGTAAAAAATGCAAAGTTAAATTACACATGATATGACGATCGAACACCTGAAATTCATAATAATTAATCATCATCCTGTTTACTATTTTGTTTTGTAGTTCAGCCATTTCCTAGAAGTATAATTTACCGAGACTAGTTTATACTGTGAAATATGTAGTGACACCTGCTGGCGTTAAAGTTACATTGCAATGTTTCTTAACATTAACAGTACGGACTCACGACAGTCATATTTGACAGTCAAATCGAGAGCATTTTGGCCCTGTTGAACAAAACAAAGACGCCATTACTGTGAGTGAGATCTCCACTAAAAACATTAAGTTGGTGGATTACGCAGCACGCTGAGGAGACTTTATTTTGTTTAGTGTTGTTATTAAAAGAAAATTAAGATATCAAAACAAATGGTGTAGAAAAGTGATTTTTCTTAAAAGTTATCTGAGCTGTTGTGTGTACATAGACTTTGAGAGGTCCTGCAACCACAGGTTCTGTTCCGGCTGCATGCAACGATTCTGAGAACACATCGTTCTTCTGTCTTTTGAAGAAATTGACAAAAATATTGCATTATCTCCCACGAAACTCAACTCAATTGGTAAATGTAAAAGGCATTTATTTTGAAAGCTTCATCGGAAGTAAATATTTTTGTCATACACCAGGCTTTTACAGGCGTTATTTATTTCCACCCGTGATTCAATAACAAGGACGTTGATTGCACGACCACTGTCACTTGACGTAGATTTATAGTACTTATCCCTCGATTGTCTACGAATATGGCCATATAGTTGTAAATTCAGGCTAAAAACTACAAAACAAAAACGGGTATGACGTTAATAGTAGCTTCTCTCTAATTGGCTGATTAACTGCACAAGTCAACGTAAACCCTACACACCCACTTCCGCATCTATTCACGTGTTACTCGTTGCTGTTCATTCGATCTGTCTCTTTCCCACTGCTTTGGTCGTTATCTTGTGTCTGTGCAGAAAGTTGAGCTCATCATGCCGGGGATTTTGCTAGGAGACGTATTCCCAAACTTCGAGGCCGACACCACGATCGGCAAAATCAAATTCCACGACTTCCTGGGAGATTCGTAAGTTGGCACATACACATTCATTTGGTTCTGTAAAATTACGTCTCTCTGGAGAGCTAGCTTAGCATTGAAGGAGGGTAGCTGTGCGGGCACCGATCTGGAGTGTGAAGAATGGGCAAATGACCTGAAAACAATACATTATAAATTAATTCAAGAGAAGCCTCTTGGATTGACAAGAGGAAATATGTCAGCAGTTTAACTCTATGCAACATCTTACATAAGCATGACTCAGCTGGATCAGATATAAAGTAAATTCGATCCCCAACAGACCATATAAAACTAGATAAAAATCTTCTAATATACAGACGTAGACAATATGATCACCCTCATCCTGATCATAGACTCTTATTTAGTAATTTAAGTTAAAAGCAGGCGATGGGATTATTTTTAAATCACATAAGACAGGACAAGACAGCAATTATATCAGATGCATTGCACAATTGCTGGTACTATTTGAGCATATTGCATCACTTTAGCCAATCTTACCAGAGGCCATTACCCAGCTCACATGATGAAAAGATTTGTACCATAATGCATAATGGTTAGCATTGGTTTAACCGCATAGTGTACTATAACTTCAGCAAACCTAACAGTAGTAAAATTAATATCAATGTAATCCTCCATCCAATGTTGAGTCTTTCCTTATTTTAAGGAATGCATGAACACACTGTATGACCACTGCACTGACCTATGGAGGTAAAACAGAATTATTGGTCCAATTCCAAAATAACAGTGGCATGGAAACAGTAGCCTGGCATTATCTTTTACCTGTTAAATGAGGACAGGTATCTGCCTTTTGAAACGTTGAGACAGTTTGCATGGATCCATTGTGTTTGTCCTAGTTGACACAAAGGAAGGTGGTTTTGAATTTCCTTCAAATTCCTTCTAATGTCAGCCTTTCACATGCTTACAAAACACAACCCTGTTTGAATGGTCAAAAATGGCTTGTGCAAAATGTCTTGTCTGCCTTCAGAACACACTACCGAGACGGTTGGAGATTCTACCCCCCCATAACTGAAAATAGTGACTGTCCCAATTGAAGAGGTTGTTTTGTCACCTTCTTGTTCTGTTTGCTTCTGTTCTACTGAACTGGGATAAGGTGCAAAGTTGTAGTCTACCCCATGTGATATGTTACACAACACTGAAAACAGTAATTTGCATGAATCACACAGAGCACGAAACTGCTCCCTAGCTACTTATTGTGGGATTATACCTAAGTCTCATACACAGAGCCCCACATAGATCATAGATTCCTTTGCAATTCAGTTACATGGCAGTATTTTCTTGCATTCTAGTGTCTTGATCATGACATGTTGACTCTCTACATGTCTAATCGACAACAGGCCGCGTGTGTTAATGTTAAAGCATAAAACAATACAGGAGTCCACACGAGAGAGGCTCCCCAACTCTCTCTTCACACCTCTTTTTATGTCCAACCCAGATCATGTCAATACCATACTATCTGCTCGCTCAGATCTTTCTAAGCAAAACAAAAACCAAGGGTGAGCTGGACGGTTAGGAAAATCGGTGAATCACCAATATGAAAACAAAGGATTACATTGTTGTCTTTCAGTGACTTGCTCTTGTGATAATACTTAATCTTAAAGCAACCGAGACCTTTACTAGACATTCTGAGATCACATGATCATTCTATTCCCACTAGAGAGAAAGACAACCGCTGCCGTTCTGTTTAACTGTATGATGATTGATAAAGTTTTATAAACCGTGTGAAGGTGTTCTCTCGCCTCTTTTGCTGAACATTTGCGCCCTAGGGAGAAGAAGCCAGGGACACCATAGTGATTTGTAGTGATTTGACAGCAATAATAGATTAGATTTCTGTTGTGCATAATTCTGTGTTGAATTATCCACCAAATAAAATCTGTAACAATCATTGTCGCCCTTTGGAAAAGTGTTTTCACATATAACCAGAGATTATTTTCTCAGGAGCCATGAACCCACTTTTTGTTTTGACACACTGCATCTCCAAGAGAACACAGCTGTGAGTAATGTCTTTTGCTCGAGCTTGCCAGATTCCCGGACACCTGTTGCTTCAGTCTATGGTTGCTGGTTCTGGTATTTCCTGTACTGATGTTTTTCTCTTTTCTTAGCTGATTTCCCAGCAACTATTGTCCCAACTCCCACTGCTTCCATGCTTGTATTTTCAGACTTTAAATTTCCCCTCATTTGAAATATGGTCGTTGCAAGGCATAAATGCATCCCCACAACAGGCGTAAATATAGAAAACACATAAAGCACTTTTTACCAGATGTTTGGCAGAGTCATGTGAATATATCATTGCTGCATTACCATTAACCATCCTGTTGTTGTTCTGTAGGTGGGGCATACTGTTCTCCCACCCAAGGGACTTCACTCCTGTCTGCACCACTGAGCTGGCCTGTGCTGCCCAGATCAGCTCTCAGTTCACGAGGCGAGGTGTTAAGATGATTGCCTTGTCCATTGACAGCGTTGAGGACCACCGCCATTGGAGTAAGGTTAGGAATAGACACGCTAATACATATCTGCCAGTTTCTTAATTTGGGAAAATTGGGTTCATAAAGGATAAAAAGAACTTGACAAAACAGGTCCCATACTTAAATGTAGGCAGTCACACTCAATGTAATGATGATCATGAACTCTCGTACATTTTTACTGCAGAGGTATTGAAGGCTTGCAGATGGTTTACTACCTAGACTGCACAGACTCCAAAATTCCACTCATAACCATTTAATCATTGTTTTCTGTAAAACCTGGTAAATGAAACGAAACGCTTTTCATTGGCCAAGATAAACATAAAAGCTGCATGTGCTTGTTGAGTCACGTAGCCCTGTATGGCACACTAATTATCCATGTCCCTCTGCACTCCCCAAAGTAAACAGATGGGTTAAGCAGGTATTCAGGGTATAATCTCAGCCCACAACATTAACCCACTGTGATTGGCTGTACTCTTACGGGGTGGGTCAAAATTTGGAATCCTGCACTGGAACATCCATAGTTATTTTTTTCTGATGGCGCAGCACCACCTTATGTGAAAATAAGAGAGCTGCTTTTGCTGTGTTATAGCCAAGCCTTGATCCTTTATGACCTTAGATGATTGTCTGTGTGACAGGTAATGGTGCCAAGAGTCATTCATGTCAAGCATGTGGTTTGAGCTATTATCAGAACTGGAATGTCAGCTAAACTGTCTTCATGGCACTTGTGCATGAGAGTTGACGACTTACATTAATGTGATACACACTGAGCAGAGGTGTAAAGATGTGATTATCTTTTATAGGATGTGATGGCCTTTAACAATACAAAGGAAACGCCTCTGCCCTTCCCCATCATCGCAGATGACAAGAGAGAGCTGGCTGTCAAGCTGGGAATGCTGGACCCCGATGAGCTTGACAAGGACGGCATACCCCTCACTGCTCGCTGTGTGAGAGCCCCTGTACTTCCTTCAAATTAGCATGAAAGTGTCCACCAACAATAACTAACCATAGTTCTCCAGAGAGGGTCACATGCCATTCTGAGTAGTAACTTTCTGACCATTTGATTCATTCTTTGGGCCTGGAGCCAAACAAGTCACACCTAAATGACCTGTCACCCAGGTCTTACACACAGTACGCACAGGAAAAGATAGGTGATTAACCCCAATTATGTACATTAAAAATGGACAGGTTGGCATGTATTTAGTCAATACAAACATTTCTGGCATGTCAATTGAGATCTGACCACTTTGTCACCAGATTGATATTTTGTCATTTGATCCCACTTCAGGTCTTTGTGATTGGCCCAGACAAGAAGATGAAGCTGTCCATCTTGTACCCAGCAACCACGGGAAGAAACTTCGACGAATTGCTCCGAGTTATTGACTCTCTACAGCTCACTGCACAGAAAAAGGTTGCCACCCCCGTTAACTGGAAGGTAATGTCGGCATTCATGTCAGTCAGCAGCCGCTCAACAAAGTTTCAGCATGTACGATGAATACAGACCATCAATATAAATGGCAGCATTTATAACAGTAATCTGGTAGTCTGATCAGAGGATGAGCTGCTTCAGTATTGGGGAAAATACGTACATCAATAAATATCACAAATTAAATCTTTTTGATTGCACTATACAATATTCCTTTTTACATTTCTGCTTTTGTCAGCTCCTTCTGCCTATCTCTCTTGACACCTGTCACACCTTGTCAACCATTTTGTACAAAATAACAAAAAAACAAATATCTGTTAACTACTGTATCTTCAACATCTTGGATATATTCATGCAAACGTCACCACAGTCCAAATTCTGGGGCCTCACTAGGCATGGACTTTGCTCAAGTATGCACAAAATTGGCAACTATGTCAGCCTGGGAAATCCCTCAGAATAACAGAACCTCACTCTGTCCTGCTCTTAAATAAGCTCACTGCAGCATGTCAGACTGATGTTACATTTTTCCTGCACATTAATCCATTTACTGATGTTATGTCGGGGTTTTAGGTCTTGTACTTATCTTAAGGGGTTTGATGAGGGGAATACAGAGGGCTGCGATTTTCTTTTAATATATGCATTTTCTTAAGTGGTGAAGCTGGAAAGGTAAATCTGTGCTCTACCCGGCATTTGGACTAATCTACTATATATCGTACAGGTTTGATACTTGGCCGTTAACTTTGTAGATTGTTTGACTGGTTTGTGTCTTAAACACACTTCCCTATGTCCTGTCTGTTCCAGCCTGGTGACAAAGTCATGGTCATCCCTAGTCTCTCTGAGGCTGAAGCTGCCGCCCTCTTCCCCAGGGGTGTGACCACCCAAGAGCTGCCTTCTGGGAAGAAATACCTGCGCTACACCCAGCAATAGATGTAATGCATTTTCACCTATAGTAATTGTCTGTAGGTAGAAATGACATAACGCATTGATGAACTAAAACCCCAACAGGAGCCTTTGGTTCACTTTGATTATGGTATGTGAAAGAACACTACAATAGTCCAGACAAGGTGAAATAAATTCATTGGTTTGGTATCCTTAAAAGAAAGCATAGATTTAATATGTGCGAATTTAATTTGTTGTAACAATACAGGATAAGGAAAACCTTCTGTGATGGGTGGTGGGGGGGGGCTCAAACACACATTGTCACGATACAGTACAGTGCCTTCCATACCTCTCCTTAATAAACAATTTTCTAAACTTTGATTCTTTTGTGCCTTTTTACACTATTGTAATTCCTCACCCCTCTAAAAGGACCAATAAGGAAGCCTACTCTGTCTGAGTAAATGGTAAATGGACTGCATTTCTATAGCTTTTTTTCCCCCCAAAGCTCTTAACATTGTTTTGCCTCACATTCACCCATTCATACACACAAGGATAGCAGAAGTAATCATGCAACGTCCACCTGCTTGTCTAGGTGATCGCCTTTACCCCCAAAGCCACGCCGCCAGTCCTTTTTGTGGTTGGGTTGATATGTGCAGTGTGACACCAGTCTGCTTTCCAACTGCACTCCTGTTATCTGCTCATTAAGAGGCTGTTGATTAAAGGAACACAATCCATTATTACTTTATTCCAGTTTAAAGCCTTATTGCATTAGTAGCCCATGAATAACGTTTATTAATAACGAGTCGAGAGGGCAAATAGAAAAAACAAAACAACAAAAAACACTTTCTACAGGAACTTTAAATTGAAAATTCCTAATCTGTTTCAGTAACCCCCTACTTTTTAAGATGACATTTTTGATTTCCCTCAAAATTCTTCTCAAGATGTATTGGTAATAATTTTATTCATATTATATATTTGGTATCTTTGGAAACGGACAATTTCACTAGAATTTAAAATAAAGTGAATATAGGTCACTGGTTCTGATTCCCGAATTTCAGTCGTTAGTGTGGGTTCTTTACCAGCAGATGACACTCATGACGAATCAAAATAAAAAACATGCTGTTTTTCTGTTTTTCTTGCAGTACAGTCTTACACCAATAGGTGGTGCAACATGCACAAAGGTGGAGCTTCTGACTAGAAAGGACCAAACTGTTCTCAACAATCCGTAATAAGAATGGACATTTGTTTCAGTTACTTGTGTAACTAATAGTTTTATTACTTCTATTTTACAAGATAATATGTGTACAAAACGTTATTTTTTAAGTTAAGTTGTTGGTATGCGAATAGATTTTGTCAATATACACGATAAGGCTTGAAAACCTTTGCACACTTAATCAAGCTGTATTACAAGCAGATACCATAGCTGGTGAAATGTCTTAATTTAAAATAGATTAGTCTAGATTACCCCTGAACAGATATTTCTGTGTGTTCTTTGTTCTCTGTCAAGGCTTTTTAAAATGCCATTAGAGAGACTAATCTACCCAGCTGCACCACCCATGAGAATGCACAGATTAAAATAAATCTTAATATTCCAAATGGAAAACTGAAGCCCTATCAAGGTTTTCCCCTCACTAACCCTTTGGCTGGACAGGTTTAAGACCATAAGAACAAATATAGACTAACCTACAGATCCAACACAGTGGGATCAGTTTGGTAATAGTAATCTTAGGGTAGGAAGGTAAGATTAATGTCAGGTATGTGATTTATGTGATGGGTTCAATGAATCTCATTTCGTTTGAGTTCAGCTGAATAAAATAGAGGTCAGACTATGAAGTCAGCCTTGTTTTTCATCTCAGGTTGGACTCAACTGTAGGTGAGACATCCAAGCCAAAACTAAGGTGTAGATTTCCTCTTTGAGTTATTCAACCCTCAAAACTGCATGGCGGAGGATCGTATTAATTACTTTGAGTAGTCTGAAGGTGAACAGTGAGCTCTCTCTGTCTCTCTCTCACACAAATACACACATACACACGCACTGGCCTCGCATTCACTCTTAGGAATGCTGAAGTCCAAAAGAAAGGATGGGATTCCCTTTGAGTGCTTCGGGAGGCCGAGTGCGTGCGGAGCCAGATAAAATAGCTGTGGTTCCTCCCAGTGTTCACTTCTGCCAGTCAGACTGTATCAGTTTGCTCAGTCAAAGTAGAGAAGGTATTATAATGCTTCTCTCTTCTATTCTTCTTCAGTTCAGTTGTGCGTAGAGGGAAAGGCAGGGCTGGATATTGAACCTCATCTTTCACATGTGTGATCAAAGTCCATGGATCCATCAGGTAACCCCTGTCCTCCCCCTCTGTCAGTTTTCTCTTTCTCTTCTCTAGTAACTGTTTTGTCCCCAGAAGTCATCCAAAATAAAAGCCGCACAGCCGCACCTCACTGATCAAATGCATTTCTCAAATTCCAGACGACAATGGCCTGTGCCAGCTCATGAGAGGTGCTTTGGGTG
>OMNV01027424.1:2500-18263 GCA_900303265.1 Brotula barbata | reverse complement strand
CATCACTATTATCATCATTATTATCATCATTATTATTATCATTATTATCATCACTATTATCATCACTATTATTATCATTATTATCATCACTGTTATCATCACTATTATTATCATTATTATTATCACTATTATCATCACTATTATCATTATTATTATCACTATTATCATCACTATTATCATCATTATTATTATCATTATTATCATCACTATTATCATCACTATTATTATCATTATTATCATCACTATTATCATCACTATTATTATCATTATTATCATCACTATTATCATCACTATTATCATCATTATTATCATCATTATTATCATCAATATTATCATCATTAGTAGTAGTAGTAGTTGTAGTAGTAGTAGTAGTAGTAGTAGTAAAAGTAATGGTAACAACACCAGCTTTAGCTACAGAAACGTGTATACCAGGGGTGTCAAACATGAAGCCCACGGACCAGAACCAGCTCACCAAATTGTCCATTCCGGCCCACTGGATGATTTCGAAAAGAGCAAGAATTACGGATGTCATTGCGATTTTTCAACAAAATAATCTTCTATTTCTGAATGTATTTTTCCTGAAATAAACCAACAGGAATAATTGCGCTGGTTTCACCGGTCCGGCCCACTCGAGATCAAATTGCGCTGCCTGTGGCTCGTTGAACTAAAATGAGTTTGACACCCCTGATCTATAATAATCTAAAGAAGAAAAACAAACACGTATGCAGCCTATGGACTCTGTGAAGGTGATATTCTGGTGAAATGTGATATTATGAGAGCCTAAACATGCCACGCTGGCGCTGTCGTGAATATCCCATTTCCTTTAGATATCATCTTTACAAACCAAAGTGCTCTCAGGTGTTTTGGCTGCAGAGATGACAGAGGAATCAATGACTCATAGATTCAACCGCTACTTTTTCCACCAGATTTCTTTGTTTTTTTTTCCCTCGGCCTGTTTTTGTGATCATTGTGTGATAGAAATAAAAAAAACCTCAATCCACATCGCTGCCTTTATTGATTAGCCCGAGGCAACGTGATGAGTGAACTAAATATATTGGAACAATCCGTTGATGCCGACTGTTGGGACGATGGATGCAGTTCGTAAGAGTTGGACTCTAAAAGGAGGGAAGGTGAGAGGAAAAAGTTAAATATTTGGTTGTTCTGTATCAGGGCCACTGTAGGTAGAAAAAAAAATATACAGGGTCAAACTCTCTGAGAGTATAAAGTCGCAGATGTTGCGAGAAAAACGAGCTAATTTGCAAGAAATAAAACACACACGCACCTCACTGCATGCGTATACTAAACAAATCGTGCGTACACACGTGTATAAGCTCTCACATGCGTACGACCGCTCATACACACGTGTGACAGGGTTTCCGTTCTTGTCGGTGTCACGGAGACGCAGCCAGACGTGTTCACGCGGCAAGGACACACGCTTACTTTATTATTGACTGAGAAAGCTCCAACAGACACAGATAAACGGTGCTAACAAAGAGTAAACACGGAACAGAGCGTCTCAGTCTGCAGAGCGTGAATCCAGCAGTCAGACCTGCAGTCTTTGTGACAGGAACTTAAATAGGTTCCTGTCTGATTGGTCCATCAGCTGCAACTGTGGTAACCAGACACACCTGTGTCCAGTTGGTACTCAGGCCTCGGCACCACAGTGTCCCAAACACACACACACACACGTGCGCACACCCAAAACCAATCCAACTGCCACAACACATTTATAACCTCTCACATACATGTAATCGCTCATACACACATTTAGAACCTCTCACATGCATACGATCGCTCATACACACATTTAGAACCTCTCACATACACATAATCGCTCATACACACATTTATAACCTCTCACATACATATAATCGTTCATACACACATTTAGAACCTCTCACATGCATACGATCACTCATACACACATTTAGAACCTCTCACATACACATAATCGTTCATACACACATTTAGAACCTCTCACATACACATAATCGCTCATACACACATTTATAACCTCTCACATACACATAATCGCTCATACACACATTTATAACCTCTCACATACACAGGATCGCTCATACACACATTTATAACCTCTCACATACACATAATCGCTCATACACACATTTATAACCTCTCACATACACATAATCGCTCATACACACAAGTATAACCTCTCACATACATATGATCGCTCATACACACATTTATAACCTCTCACATACATATGATCGCTCATACACACATTTATAACCTCTCACATACATATGATCGTTCATACACGTGTAACCTCGCACATACCCCACTATGATCATGCATTCCCAGGTTTTAAGCAGTGTGTGTGCGCTTTTAGTAGTATTCACATATTTTCATTGGTATGTGTGTGTGTGTGTGTGTGTGTGTGAATGATACCATTTCATAGAGATCTTTTTGTCAGACATTTTTGGCTTTATAATCTTAGAGAATTTGGCTTTATATTATTACTATCAATAATTTTTTTTAACTTCAGTGGCCCCAATCGTCCGTCGTAGTTTTGCATTTACGATCGGCGATGTTTTAGTTCAGGCAATTTATCATTACAGGAAGTCACGGAACCAGTTAAAGTTATATGTTAAAGTTATATGTTAAAGTTATATGTTAAAGTTATATGTTAAAGTTATACCACACCACTGATCACCTGTCCATTCACCTGGTTGCCATCTTAATCTGTTCCTGGCTTTCTCTGTGTTGTGTTGTGTTGTGTTGTGCTGTGTTCTGTTGTGTTGTGTTGCGTTGTGTTGTGTTGTGCCCATCGCAGCAGGGGTGCCCGTTGGAGCCGTGGAGACAAATTTTGCTCAGACATCCTCCAAATTGGCCGGTGAAAAGGTATTCTGACCCCTCTCACCTCCCCCACCGGTGTGACAAATGAAACACACGTCAGCCACATCCCTCCATCCCTCCGTCCCTCCACCCCTCCATCCCTCCATCCCTGAGGCTCAGCCGTCATCCATCCTGTAATCCTGTCACTTCCTCCTTCATTCCATTATATGCATACAGCCTCCTCCGTCTCTCCATCGGGTAATGGCTGCGAGTTGTTGTGTCTGCTAGTGATAGTATCCGGGGTGATCTGTCAGACTTCACCCTGAGTCAGTGAGTCCAAAACCTCCTTTTGGAAGCGGTGAACTCGCGTTGAGTAGAGATGCAGCAGTCACTTTGAGAGCCTCTTTGTTTCACGAGCGTCTCCGGTTTTGCAGCGCACTTGGTTTCATTGAATGAATTCACCTTTCCTAAATATATCCAAGGCCAATTTCATCACAAATTAGTCATCGCTGCACGCCTGTCTCCTTCTCCGCCTGAATCTTGCTTCATCCCACTGATCAGGCTAATGGACAGAATGCGATGCCAAACTCTGTTGACGTTCCACTGTGCAGTGAAAAAGTCTTACTTGGAGAAAACCTCCCATTTTTCATGCGGTCCATGTTGTTCTCTGAGGTAAGAGTCAACTATGATCCCTCTGATGAATTACTAGTCGACAGAGATATGTGTTTTTTTTGGCCTCCCATCTGCTTCAGAATGATTTGACATCAATAACATGAGTCCATATTTCCGTGTGTTTCTGTGTTTTAGTCTTATGTGGTCCGGCTGTCTGAGTCAGCAGCTGAGCTCTCGTTCATCGCTCCCACGTGAAACACGTCAACACGACTCCTGTCAGCTTTAGTCCTGCTCTACATTTCACCACGGTCGTCCCGAGGTGTCTCTCCTACTGTGTGTAACGCCGCCTGTTGCTGTGGACCCGTGGCACGGCGTATTTCTCATCACTCCCCTCGACCGCGCCTAATTTGGCGGATCAGGTAGAGCGGAGAGAGACGGGATTGAAACCGTTGCTTTAGGATTCCAAAGAACAACATTTAGATTAAAAAAAACAATTACGCAGAAAGGAGGAAAGCAAACAATTATGCATCTTACAACCGCTGGTCATGTAAAACGACGTAACTGTGACAAATTCAGCGACGTTGTATACACGAGTGCTGATTTACGATGAAGTCCAAATGCCCCGCAACACTAATTGTACAAAACAGCACGTTAGTTCAGCGATAACTCACAGCATCCATAGCTGTAGGAACACGCAGCACAGATATCAGATTAGTGGCATGACAGCACATGATAAAGCCCCATGAAATGAGATATCAGCAGGGCCGCTCAGCTGGAGTCTCTGTCCTTCATCCCTCCGCTGTCACTCACCGAACGTACATGCAGGGATGGGACAGCTGTCGGTCTGTCTGTCTGTCTGTCCGTCTGTCCGTCTGTCTGTCTGTCTGTCCGTCCATCCATCCATCACTCGGTCATGTAGCTATTGACGGCTTATCTTACAATATCAGACATTTGAGGTACATATACCTCTACCACACACACGGACACACACACACACGCACACACACAGGCACACAAATAATCTAATCACTCTCACCGTCGCACAGGATGCATAATGTCTACTCAGCACTCTGCTAAAGGCTGGGAGAGCAAAGGCTTTGTCAACATAAATGTCATTCTGAGCGATGAATGCAGCGTCCTGTGGTCTTACTATAGAAATTCAATGTTCTAATTGCAGCCAAGGTGAATGGATTATTTTCCAATAACACACAGATCCCCTGTAGCTCATTACTGCACCTATTCAGCCTGATGACAACAGGTGGATGAACTTCAATAGGGGGTATGACCCAGACCCTCAGAGCCAGGGTGGGGCTAATTTATAAACACACAAGTAAGATAAGATGAGATAAAGATCAAGTTAAAGATTAAGATAAGACAGGATAGGATAGGATAGGATAGGATAGGATAGGAAAGGATAGGATAGGATAGGATAAGATAACATGGGATAAGATAGGACAGGATAAGATAGGATAAAATAAGATGGGATAAGATAGGACAGGATAAGATAGGATAAGATAAGATAAGATAAGATAGGATAAGATAGGATAAGATAAGATACGATAAGATACGATAAGATAGGATAAGATAGGACAGGATAGGATAGGATAAGATAAGATAAGATAAGATAAGATAAACTGAGATGAGATGAGATAAGATAAGATAAGATAAGATAAGCAGGCTTTCTTTTTATGAATATACTGGAATACTTGAATATGTGGACCCCTAACTTGCATTTTCCGTTCTCTGGACAGCACTTCCACATACAGATTGCGTATTAATGCACTGTGTATATGGGGCCTAAGTGTTCCTGCTCATATTGTATATCAACATGATTTTGGCAAAGATAATTGTTCTCTCAAATTGCAAACATGCTGTGCATAACAGCTGAAGTGGGGCCAGTTCAGTCGGCGCGGAATGCTTGGGGGGAATTAATGTGTGGATGAAGAGCTCAGCAGCACAGAGGCGTGAATGTGCACTTTGAGGCAGATAGTCTAATAATCTCCCAACTCTTCAGCGCACAGAGGAAATTGAGAGCTCACCGGGCCGGAGTGATGTCCATGTCTCTGAAATCATTAAGAGGAGGACGTTGTTTTGCATTACGGATCCTAAAAGAATTTGTTGATGACGTCAAACGACAACACAAAAACACCATCCAACCAATTCAATGAGCACCTCACATAAAACGGAATATTTCACAGCTGTTTATCCTCTGTCATTATTATTTATAAAGAATCTGAGTGATTTTACAATAATGTAAAATGCATGCCCCTCTACGTTCCTGTACATTTATAACAATAAAGGTTTGGACAGTAAGATCAATTTTCAGCATTAATTGTATAAGATGTTCCTTATCTAAAAATAATAAATAAATAAATAAATAAATAAATAAATCTCTTAGTCGACCAGCAGGGCCAAGGTTTTCCTTCCAAACTAGGTCAATGATATGTGTGGACTCTGGCGAATAGGGAATTCTGGGTAAGGCTCTAGGGATTCTGGGATAGGGAGAGCCCCCTGTCAAACTGCACAGGATAAGTGGACACATATTGTGCGAAAGGATGGATAGCAGCTAGATCAGGTGCTGTCTTTCTGTTTGTGGTTGATTCATTATAACAAAGATATAATTTCAGTTTTTGGACCTTATCAACCAGTTCCCTATGAGAGCCTGAAAGATGCTACATTGTAAAATCTTCGTAATTGAATGCATTTTTTATGTCTTTATTGATTTTTGTGCATTACTAAATCTCTACTTTACTTCCTCCTGTCTGCTCAGAGGCTAATTGGGCCCACACAGATTTAAACCAGTAAATATTCAACAGGCGGAGTATTTATGACCAGCCTGACATCCTGTAGCTGAGGGGGGATACAGAGGGACCGCCTGGGACGCAGACCGTGCTGGGTGACATGAGAAAGGCTAATAGTCAACTGGGGGCCGCGCTGACATATAATTCCACAAAATGTAATGTGTGACAGTTGAATTTAACCGTGGCCATCAAAGATGATGGAGGGCTCGCACACACGGGAAGCTCATATTTTTAGAACATTCCTTTCGGTCACTTTCAGCGCGTTTGAAGCATTTGTGACCACTACGCTGTGTGTGAAACACTTTGGATCCATCAGTGTGACACCTGTAACTGCGATGATGTCTGAGTGTTTCCGTGACGATCCATCTTTTTAGACTGTTGTTCCCTAATTCAGTCTTAAGTCTTGGTTTAGTCCTCTTTGGCTCATGTTTTTTTTATTCGCTGTGTTTCATCGATTCGTTTCTCTTCTGTATTTTTACTAGTATTTGCTTTGATGGTGCTCCGTCCTGGTGCTTTCATAGAATCTGGTTGGTTATTCGGTGTTTCTAAATGCTTTCTCTCACTCTGTCTGAGTCATGAAAGCCCTTAAGAATAACTTTTTACGGTCTAAATGTATTGGCTGGTACTTAATGAAAGCTTTTTAAATTGATTTCTTTTGTCTCTCCTTGTTCTTTCTATGCATTTTTATGTGAGTGCATTTTTACAAGATTCTACAGCACTTTTCTTATTTGAGCACGGTTATAATCTATAAAATGACCGTACATATCATCTCCATACATCTGCATAAATGTAAGGTGTGTAGTGTATATAGTCTGTGTGTATAGAATGTTCATTTATATTCTGAATATTTTGTTCTGTCTTTATTTTGTCTTTACTCCAGTTATCATTGTTATTTTATCTTATCTTATCTTAAAAGTCTGTAGCCTCTCAAGAAAAGCAACCTCATGCCTCAGTATCTATCTATTCATCCATCCATCCATCATCCATCCATCCATCTATCATCTATCTGTCTTGTCTGTCTGTCTGTCTGTCTATCTATCTATCTATCTATCTATCTACTGTATCTACCTACCTACCTACCCATCCATCCATCCATCCATCCATCCATCCATCCATGCATCCATCTATATAAATGTGTCTACTTTTAGTTTTTCCAACCTGTGTGTAGTCTGGATTATTATAATCTGTGAGTATGTGTCATACTATTTGAAGTGTTTTTGCTCTCCGCTCTCTAAAAGACTGTGAAACGTATCATTAGCTGTGTTTAGAAGTGGGATGTTTCACTTTGTGAACATCTGAAACGATTTGAGAAATCCCGTATCGTGCCCGCTAACTCACCAGTTGACGTTTCTCCTTCGGTTTATGCTCACAGTCTTGTACGTTTGACTTTTTATCATTGAAGCGTTCCTCTCCCTCACTGATTTTTTTTCCCACTGTTGGTTCAGCCTGATAAGTTTCACGCCCGTCCAGGCCGTGGAGGTCCTCCAAGTGTCCGTCAGCTATAACACTGTCAATGGAGAAAATGAGAATGAATAGCGCTTTTAGTTTTCCTGGCCGCCTGAAAACGCCTCACTCTCTGATACCGTATGACCCCACAGCTTAAAAAATAAATGGTTTCCATTTGACTGCCGCTGTGTGTGTCTGAGAGCAGAACACTATTAATGGTGACTGTTAGAATCACTGTACTGTATCAAACATTCAGACACGGAGGAGGCTCATGAACTGCTGAAATAAACACAGAGAGAGAGAGAGAGAGAGAGAGAATCGCCCGCTGCTTTGTCTGTCTGTGTGTGTGAGTGGAGAATATGTTAAGCCTGTTCTTTTTCCCCTTCATGGAGACTCATCACGGTCAGCGAGTCTTCCTGCCTGCTCCACTCTTTCCCTCTGCCTCCTGACGTCCATTCCCATGCCGATTCAGGTAGAAATTTACATTTCACTGATTAGTGCTGTACCCTGTTTTTGCTAAAAGCCTCACAGCGGCACTTTTCTGCAAGGTCAAAGCCGCGCCGTGAAAAGCACGCCGGGAAAAGTAAACACGCGGGGTAATTGATATACAGTAGGTAAGTGTGATGCTGGAGACTCTGACAGCTCTCCGTGAGACGTCTGTGCATTCATTAATTAAATCCACGTCGCATTCAAATGCTTTTTACATATATTAACTTTATAAAGATGATTTATTTACGTTGCCATAAGCACTTAACATTTCAAAAAAGTCCTTTTATTTCAGGGAAAATTCAAGGTCTCTTCCTGCTGTTCTGCACATTGTGACAGAAAGTGGAGAGGAGGGAGGAAGAGGATGAATAGATTAAACTGCAGTGTTCTTCGTTATGAGTGGAATCTTCAGGGGGCAAAAAGGTGTGTGGAAAAACTAAATAACACCACAATTATCTCCTAAAAATCAATTCATTCTGCTGGCTGTGTTTGGAAAAAAAACAGCAAATGCAGCAAATATATTTCGTGATGCCAAATAAGACATCACAAGTGTCCGAAATTACTGAAGTACAGACAAAGTAAACACCGCTGTAAACCATCAAGTGTTATTTTTAATGCGTCTGATTGGTTTGTCCAAAGACTGTACAGACCTCCAGCGTGGCAGAGCGATAAAACAGACTGCCTGCGTGCCCACAAGGCCCAACAGCTGCAACGATGCCACGCCAACGTGGACACACACGCAGCCACCTCCCTGCTGCCTGGCTCAGGACGGTCCGGTCTCTGTCAGCCTTCCCAAAGATAATAATGATTAACAACGTATCACAACAGCTGCTATAAGGGAATTACTCACGTAATTGAGTGTAAAAAAAATCTTCTTGTCCTGTTTGGTTTTTAAAGCTTAAGAATGAATGATGATGTATATTATTTGTATAGCTTACAGATATGATGTCATTCCCGCCCGCTATAATCGACAATCAAATGGGGTCGGACGCAGCTCGGTCCCTCTTTGGAGGAACAGTGGCAGATGAAAACGTTGATGTTGCCGCTTTCAAGACACTCATCTTGTGCACTTTACTCTTGAAAGAAGGAGAAATTCAAGTGGGATTTATGCATCCGATTGCAAATCAGGCGCCATCTTTGAGGCCACCTGATGCTCCTCTGTTTGGCATTAACCGCATGGAAGATGTTCAGGTAATCAAATGATGGGGCCTGGAAGATATGTATTTGAAGTTTGAAAGCAATGTCATAATATTGCACTTAGGAACTTAATAAAAATGTAAATTGTTAAAGTACATCAGCGTATCAAGCTTTGTTTCACTTTAGTTTTGTTGTTCTGTTCATTTTTCAGCGCTTTCAAGGTTTACACTTTGCTGCACTTTGGATTTTGGGTGTGTTATTTGTTTATGCGTGTGTGTTTGAGACAGTGCGTCACATGGTGCCGCTGTATGTGTGTGTGGTAATTGGATGCAGCTGTGTCTAATTGCCACACCTGCAGCTGCTACACCTCTCAGACAGGAAGCCTGATTGGTGCTTAAAGACACAAAGGCTGCAGCGCTGCCTGCTGAATCCATTCAGACAGACAGACAGACAGACAGACAGGAAACAAAGGGCTGCTCCTGACTGACTGTTGACTCGTAGGTTATTTATTTTGTGTCTAAGTTAACGTGTCGTGTACGTCCTCGCCCTGGGGACGGTCTGCTTGTGTCTCTCATTTATTATTATGATTATTTTTCAGCTACTAATAATCATTTTTGTCTTCCTCTCAGCAGATGAACCTGAAGATGAGATTGTGAATGTTAAGATATGGGATTAATCAAGCCTGACATCCGGGAATTGGATTCTTTAACTGCACCGTTCTTCACACCGACTGCTGTCCCTGTCAAAAATGTATAAAACAAAGCGGATCATCTTTGATGGCATGTGGCGGGCAGGAAGCCCCTGTAGAGAACACCAACAAGGACTTCAGTACAACACTGAGGCTGAAGTAAACCACCCGTGTTTGTCATACACACACACACACACACTCACGTGGACTTGATGTGATCTTTACTTTGGTTCTCTGTGCTTCTCCCCCCGTCCTGCATCGTGAATTCCCAGACGTGTGTCATTAGCTTTAGTGCCGACTCCTTCTTGCTTCCCTAAGCCACGAGCGAGAGAGGGAGAGAACCTGAGAGAAGAGGGGCGTGCCAGGAGGAATCCAGATCCAGCAGGCATAATAGGCAATAAGGAGATTGGGAGGAAGGAACATCAAGGGATGAGAGCAGGAAAAGATGGAGCGGATGGCTATAAATGGATTCAGAAGGCAGCAGGAGGAGAGGGGAGCGTTCGCACAGAGGGAGAAGGAAATGGAAGCAAAACAAGATATGGGGGAGTTTTAACGGCGGCTTAATGAACCCACTGGAAGCTGAGCGCCGTGAATGGAATTATTGGGGACAATGAGGAAAATGTTGGGAGACGGTGACCAATATTCACAAACATTATCAGCCCGAGAACAAACACTCTGACCGGAGTTAAACCTTCACACTAATCAACCATTATCTCTGTGGTCAGGGTGAGTTACAATCAGCTGCAAGTGCCAAGAGCTCCTCCCGATGGCCGGTTTGGGTACTACAAACAAAGGAACGCTGGCCCATCTTCCAGCGTGTATGTCCTGTGTGTGGGTGTGAGGCATTAATCATACTTTGTCCTTTTCCACGCTCCGGTGTCAGCGTGTTAGCGTTCGGTGTGGTAATGTAACCGAACACCGTTAGTTGTTGGAATAATTAACCTCATCGTTTACTCAAGTAAAAGTAAACTCATTTATATTCATTATTGATTTTTTTTTTGCCTGGACCTACAGTGTTACATTATTTCTGCTGGTGCTTGTGTCTATACATGCAACGCAAAAAACAGCCTGCGGATATTAAAGGATAAACAATCTGGAATAATCACGCAGGTCATTTGTGTGATGGAAGTTGAATTGTGAATGTAACGGAGTGCCGATGAACATATTGTCCCTGATGCAGGACTTTTTATTAAAAACATATTTTCTGCATATTTTTCCAGACTTCTATTGAACTCTTTTGAACTCTTTTTGAAGATTTGACATTTTCGATGATACAGTGCAGCTCATACGTGTTTGAAATGTGACACGTTCTTATGTTCAGTACTCCTGCACAAACCAAGGGCTCGATTAACGTCTCTTAAATCGATCCATGTATTTTTTTCACTTATTTTATGAGGCTAATTCAAAGGAAATGTTCTCACCTTTCAGGTCAGCCTTTGGACCATCATCCGGAGTGACAGCTTATCTGAACAATATGTGTCGTTTTGATGAAAATAGTGTGTATGAGTGTGTGAGTTTACATTGTCTCCATTCAGTTCAGTTTCATCGCTTTTACCCATGATCAGGGATATTCTGGGATGTTAAAGATGGATGATGGATGGATGGATGATCGACAGATAGATGGATGGATGGATAGATAGATAGATAGATAGATAGATAGATAGATAGATAGATAGATAGATAGATAGATAGATAGATAGATAGATAGATAGATAGATAGATAGATAGATAGATAGATAGATAGATAGATAGCCCCATCAAGCCTGAAAGAAAAAAACACACACACATTTGTGGATAATCATTAAAAAGACTTTTCTGCTATTACTGTAACACTTAGAAGTTATTAATAGATACTTCCGATGAGGTTTTAGCTGCTACAGAGGAGATCCCAGTAATTGTTAGTACCAGATTTTCATCACCAAAAATAAACGTACTCCCAGGATTTCATTTGACCCTATTAACAGGATGGTGTCCCCGGCACCTCCAGCCTCACTTCTTGCTGACTGTGACAAATGTCTGTCGTCTTTCATTAATAAGATTGATGGTATCAGATCAGAGATTAGTCCCTCCTCCCCTTCTCCTGCTGATGGCTGGCCGTTTAGGTTGGCTGCTTTAAATGAGTTATCACCCATCTCCCTCCGTGACCTCTCAAAAATCTTTCATCAGATGTCCGCTCCATCAACCCCCCCTCCCCTTGACATCGTTCCAACAAACCTATAAAAAAAAAAAAAAAAAACTCTTTTGGAGCCATTGGACCGTACCCACTCACCATTATCAAAGCTCTCTCACCTCCGGTCCGGGCCCTGCTTATTTTTAAAGAGCCACAGATCAAGACATCCAGCAAAAGTCCAAGGCCGACTTACAGACGGATCTCCAAACTGTTGTGGGTGTGGCTAAACAGGTGTGAGCGCTCCTTGGTACTTAGGAAATGAAATCCAGCCAGGTTTCCTGAAAGGCCCAATAAAGGCTCACAAAAAACTTCCTTGGATACATTTGACCATAACATCCTGACAGATCCACTCAAACACCAGGTGGGTGGTGTTCCTCAGGGCTCAATTTCAGGTCCCCGTCTTTTTGCAATCAACATATATTGTCCCACTTGGACATTATCAGCTGTTTCCAACATACGCAGACGATACTCAGCTATTCCTGTCTTTCAATTCTACCCAACTGGACAAACTATTAGCTTTTACCAAAACATTTTCCAGATATTCACTTTTGATCAACACCTAAATCTTGAGAAGAATGTAAAGTCACGGTCCCATTCCTGTCCTCTAAAGTCCATTCCTCCGTCCCAGGTTGTTTTGTTGAGCCCATAATGCCGGCTTTTATTTCATCACGCCTGGATTACTTCATCTCGCTGTTTGCCCGCCTCACAAACTCGGCTCTGAAGAAAACGGTGCATTTAATTGTTGTCCTAAAACCTATTTGTTCAGACAGTTTTGGGTTTGATTGTTGTCTTGCCTTTATGACCCGTGACGCACGTCGTGGAAGTTCTGTTGTGGAAGTTTTTGGTGAAACTTGCGTCGACCAATAACCAGAACGCAATAATCTCTCTTAGATCAATCAGATGCCTGGGGTAACTACACACCAGGAGGATTATGGGTAGATAAGGATGCACATTTGTCATACACCATGCAAAGCCCAGAGTTTGGGGTTCGGGTCTTGATCGAACCGGCAACCCTTCGATCACTAGACGATCGCCCTTAGCCACGCCGCCCGTCAGAGTCTCGTATTAAGACACGGGTCCGATCGGTGCCAACTCTTGGTTCCGTGACCACTTTTTTAACAAGCTCTCTGCATAATCTTTCAATCCCCTTTACACCTTTTGTGAGTTTCCAAACCCACGGTCCCAGCCTCTCTCCGTCTCCACGGTAGAAACTTCTCTCTGAGCTGAAAAAGAACACAGCATTATTCCAAACACGCAGACATTACAGCTGACTCTCTTTATCACACCCTGTTTGGCAAAGCGGTCCAATTAGTGAGTACAATGACAGAGTGATTATAATTTCCATCACGAGCACTTTGTGACATTTAGTCTAGAAAGGCGCTGTAAAAATAAACGTTGCCTTACCTTGAATGGATTCAGACGGAGGCTTTGGGAAAAAGACAATTGAAGATTCTCTCACATCTCCAGAAGGGGAAAAAAGTGAAACAAGACGAGGCGCTGAGAAAAAAAAAAAAAAAAAAAAGCTCAGTTTGTTCACTCTGTAAATCGGAAGAAAACAGATTTGAACTTCACGCGTGCTTTGAAATCTTACTGGCGTATGTTGATGAACGGTTAGGAGGCTGGAAAAAGTATCACGTGTGATGTTACAACGTGAAGCTCATCAACAATCATCAGCATCACCATTATCTCCTCTACGTTCACTTGAAACCACAATATGACTTAATTTAATCTAACGAGCACTATAAAACAACAACCTGTGTGATTTTTAAAAAATCAATTTTTCCCTGCACTTTTGTGTTGTTTGTGTGTTTTTAAAGATTTAAGCTTGTTACAACAATGTTATTTTGGTCTTTTATGTTGTTTGATATCTGGGTGTTACCTCTAATATTACAAATTGTTTGATATACAGTTAGTTTTGTCAATGACGTACATCGGCATGTACTTTAAGATTTTTAGAAAGATATTTTTGATTGTCTAATATTTACATTCTGACCTCAAACTATAAAACTATATAAACTATAAAACTATTAAAAAAAAATTTTTAGGAGGAAATAGAATTTTTCTCTGGCAAAAAGATGAACAAACCTGCCAAGGACGCAGAGATGACTTGGTACCGCGGCGGCTCTGTAAACAGTGCTGCTGAACGCGAACCCACCGAGCCTAATGGACAGGAAATGTCGCCGTCCAAATACTTGGAATGGGTCTGTAATTTGACAAAAGCCCCACGAACGTACACGAACCGACGGCTTGATGAACAGCTGGAGTCTAACAGTTCAGTTCAAATATGACTCTACGAAGTCAATGTTAATTCACTCACTAATTAAAGCTCACGGGCCGGCAGAAACACACACGGGGCAGAATGTCAGGAACAGCTGCTCTCTTTAGAACTCCATCATCTCCAACTGTACTTCCCACTGTACTTCCTGACACTCGTCTTGCATCTCTCTCTCTCTCTCGGGGGGGTTGGTCCTGTTTCACTGGGCCTTATTAAACCATTAAATACATAAAAGGACTTAAAAATGGGGAATCAGACTTGGATTTTTATGGAGGAGAACTGGAAAGCCGGTCAAATGAGGAGAGGATGATGATGAAAGTCGCATGTACAGATCAGGGATGGAATAACGTTCCTGTGAGCTCCTCGCACTGGAAGATTGCCATTTCTATCTTGGTATTTTTTGATCATTTTTACATTAAATGTCCACCTGCCTGTCTGCCGGTAAGGCGTACTGTCCCATGTACAGATGTTTACTAATATTCCGTGGCTGAACTCCAGTTGGTCCTGCTGAAAAACTGCCGACGCAGCCAAAAGTGTGCTCTTACCTGTCAGGTAGATTTCAAAGAGAATCCTCACTTGTGATCCACCGAAGAAGAGGACGTAGGCGAGGTACGGCCTCCTGCGACTCCACAGACGCGCAGCAGGACGGGCGTGAAGAGGAAGTCAACTGTCTCTACGCAGGTGAGCCATTTTGAGAGCGACGCCAGCTGTGAGGAAGGCAAGCGTCTCTTTTAATTCCATTTTTTCCATGATGCAGATATCAGCGCCCCTCTGCACTGGGGGGGGGTGAAGCGAAAAGTCAAAAGCTCACCGGTGTTGCGCTACGAGTCTTCATCCTGCTTCCTGTCTGACCGATCGGTCGCTGTTAGCGATCGCGCTTGGCTGACCGCATAAATAAATTCGTGATGCGATCTGGCTCACAAGGATCCACGGCGAACTAAATCCAGGCGAGGAATACCTTCAGCGAGACCGGAACAGCGTGCGCGTGCTGACAGCGAGCGTTCTGCGTAATTAATGGAATAGCTGGAGTGACAGGAAAACATCTGGCGGCAGTAAAAGGAGAGTGAAAACAGTTTGCCGGCATCTGTAGACTCTGACGACCAGCACTCAGTCTCATTTAAGTGAAATATCAGCAATTAAAAATCCATTGGACAAACGTGCTCCAGATAAATGCTTCACTTGAGCGCCGTTATTTATGTCCTCCGCGTTTTGTGGGTACTCGGCAGCTTCGGCTGAACCCCCGGAACATAATAACCTTTATTTGCATCTCAAATTGCGCCCGTTTCCGCGTGGTTAGTTGATTTTTACGGATAAGCTCTTCAAAGATTGTGTTGATTTAAAACCCTTCG